>PVJX010028598.1:0-23721 GCA_004027295.1 Dolichotis patagonum | reverse complement strand
CCTTTTGTCATTTTTCTGTATTTCCTTACTTTGAGCGGTGTTCCAAAGCTTTCTCTGCTTATGTGGCAAATTACCTGTTACACCCTCAGTTCCTGGAGGGGCAGTGGCTCCCCCACAGGCTTCTGGCTTCCTCACAGGGTCCTAACTCCCCTCTGTGGGCTCCTGGCTCCCTAAGTTGTAAGGTGAATGCTGGGTGTGGCCACCCCGGAGCCTGTGGAATCTCAGGCAGGCCAGACCTCTGTGCCTTGTTCCAGGCAGGTCTCCAGGAGGTTCCCTGCGAGTGAAGGGCCTACAGGTCCCAAAGTGTCAGGCCAGAATGTTGGTTTCTGTAAAGTTCCCGGTCCCAAACAGACCTGGCCAAGATGCCAGTCTCCACAATATTCCCAATCCAAACAGCCCGGGCCACTCTGCGGGTCCGAGAGTTTCGGGTCCCAAAGAGACAGGCTGAGATGCAGGTCTGTGCAGACTTTGGATCCAAACCGCTCAGGCCACTCTAAGGTCCGGGAGTTTCAGGTCCCAAAGAGACAGCCTGAGATGCTGCTTTCTGGGAGACTTCCTGGGCATGAAGGGCGGGGCTACGGGCCCAAACAGACCCGGCCCAGATGCTGATCTCCAGGCAGTTCCCTGCGGATGAAGGGCATGCTTACCAGTCCCAAAGAGTCGCGCCGAGATGCAGGTCCGCGCAGACTTTCGATCCAAACAGCTCAGGCCACTCTACGGTCCGGGAGTTTCGGGTCCCAAAGGGACAGCCTGAGATGCTGCTTTCTAGATTCACTGTTGATCCTCACCCCCAATGTGACTATACTTGGAGCCAGGACTTCATTAGAGTTAAATGAGGTCATAGGGTGGCCCTGGTCCAGCAGGACTGTGGCTTATTCATAAGGAGAAGAAGAGGCATGAGGACTTTCTCTCTGTATGTGAGGACCAAGGAGGACAGCATCTGCAGACCCGGAGTTGGCCCCTTACCTGAGCCTGGCCTTGTTTCACCAGATCTCAGACTCCCAGCATCCACACCTATCAGAAATAAATGTTGGGTCTTTCAGTTGCCCAGTCAGATATTTTCATGGCAGCAGATGGAAATGGGCTTCATGAATATAATGGTTGCAATATGGGAATGGCAGCTTGCACTCACTGGTGGGTATGGGCCCCCGAAGGGATACACAGATGTCATCCACTCACTTATTGGCCACTGAAAAGCTGGGTGTGAGAGACCAGTTTCTCCAACATGAAGATGTATGGTCACTAGGGCTATATATAGCTTGAGAAAGTCCCCTTCTTCCCGTTGGGTCCTATGGCTAATTAACTTGTAGCTTATTTAGAACTGGTTCTTTTTCATATTTTAAACCAAATGGGCAGGCCAACACATACTTAAACCCAATCACAGCAAAAACAAGAAGAGTGTCATTACTATGTGTCAGGCCCTGATTAGAAAACTGTGTGTACTGATTAAATCTACCTGTCTAGCCTGCCCCTGCCCAACACACCCCTGATGTTTTTGGTTTTAACAGCAACTCTGTGAGGTGGTCACTTTTATACCTACACATTGCAGTGTAAATCCCATAACATTCACCATTTTTAAGTGAACACTTCAGTGGCATTGAGTATATCACAGTGTACTGGAGCCTCCACATCTATATAGTTCCAAAATATCTTCATCACCCCAGGGGCAAATTCCACCCCTGAAACAGTTGCTCCTCCTCATCCCTCTGCAAGGCAGCTGACAGCCCCCATCGGCTTTCTGACTTTGGTCTTGCCTATTCTGGATGTCTCATTAAACAGATTCATAATACATGGCCTTTGTGACTGGCTTCTTTCACTGAGCATGTTTTTAACGTTTATCTATACTGCAGCATGTCTCAGCACTTCATTGCTCTTTGATATTCCATTGTAGAGATACTTCACATTTTTAAAAACCCACTTCTGTTGATGGACATTTGTTTTTTCCCCTATCTTTTGGCTATTGCAAATAGTGCTGCTATGAAAATTTGTGTATGAGTTTTTGTTTGGGCAACTTTTTACAGTTCTGTAGGAGTGAAATTGTTGGGCCATATGGTGATTTTCTGTTTAATATACAAAGGAACCTCCAGACTGTTCTCCTTAGCAGTTATACCACTTCATCTTCCCACAGTGAAAGCTGACACCCCATTTTAATAAAGTTCTGGGACATGGAGAAGTAGGAGGTACACTCAGGATAGCAGCCATTTGGGACAGAGGCAGCTGTGTCACAGCTGGAAGGCCTGCAGGCCCTGCTCCTGCCCTGGTGTGCAGTAGTCCTGGGTACCAACAGACAGCAGGATGGGGAGGGGTGCCCACATGGGTGCTTTGCAGGAGAGGCTAGGCAGAGGGCAGTCCCAGAAAATGGGCAGCATGAGTGGGGGCATGGATTTGAGTGGAATTGAAGTGAGCTTCAGTGGGTTTTGATTTTTGCAAGTTTGATATGGGTGCCTGTGGTTTTAGGGTCGATGCTCTGATGGTGCTGGATGCCTCCTTGCCATGGTGTGCCAGCCTCTGACATGCTGCCCACAGCCTCTCACTGCTGACTGGCACTCACCATAGAATTGCATTCTACTCTTGTCAGGGTTGATCCTGGGCCACCTCATGCCTATGTGTTGTGATTGTCTGACAGAAGCCAGGCCCGCAGTCAGTGGTGTCTGACTGGCCATTATAGCTAGCCCTGTGTTATTCCTACAAGCCACTCTCATGTTGTATTTGGATGAGAGGAGGATTTCTGCCCCCATGGAGCTTTCACTTCTGGAATATCATGCTCTACTTGACACTGCCTTTACTCACAGTAAGTTGCCAAGGGCCTCGTGGCTCCAGAGTGAAAATCATTAGCAGAGCTCTTGCTGCTTAGTGTCAGACAGGCAAAGCAGATACAGGGAGGAGACTTGTTCACATTTTCCAGCATATCATTATCACGTTGTAGAGGGATGTTTTCCTGGTAATTCTGCTTGATTTAGTATGATGTAGCAGCACCACTCATTGAGGTCAGAGAGATTTAAACTTGTTTAGCAAAGGAAATATTACAGACTGCTCATGACATTCCTTTGCAGCGGGCCCACAATGTGAGAAACTGGCTGCTCCCCTCCTGTGGCTCATCCCATCACAGATCCTGTCACACCTGCTCTGGGGAGATCAGGCTCATTGAGAGTGAAGCTTGTGGAAAGAGGAGCTGGGCAAAGGCTGTGCTGTTCCTGCTGTGGACAGGGATCTGAGTGTGCCTTTATCTGCTGTGCCATCCTGTTCAGGGATCCTAGGACAGCAGGACACCGGTATGCTGACAACGACCCACCCTGGAAGGAGAACTTGTGGGCACCCTGCTTCTCTGCCAGGGCATACTGAAGGCTTTATGCAACATCTGTGCAGGCCCCTGTGCCATGGGGCCATCTTTATCTTCTTGCATTTGTTCCTCCCTTGCTCCTTGCCTTTGGTTGTTCACTTAGTGCCTGCAAGCCCCAAGCAGCAGCAGTGGGCCTTTGGGTTAGTTTTCCACCATGTTCTATGAATTTGTTCTGTGGTGGAGGGAAGTGGAAGTGTGTGGCTGCAGTGGAGGACCTGTTCCTCGGGGATAGATGAGTTCAGGTGGTTGTATGTCCAGCATGTGTTGTTCCCGTAAGTCTTCCTCCAGGGCGATGTGGCCGTGGGCATTTTGCTCCCTTCCAGCTGGCCCATGTCTATGAAGGGAAAGGGACTGTGATTTCTGTCATATGAACGCCTCCTTGTGGTGCTTTGTTCAATTTAATTCTTCAAAGCACTAATAGAAAACCTGGTTCAGGTGCCTGCACACTTTGCCTTGCTCTACGTTGGGATGCAGGTTGCCGGTCTACCCAACCTGGGTACAGGTCTCTGTCTGGGGCCTCATGTTCTGCATTTCTTCTTGCAAACTCATCTCCAGCCCACAGTTTTACCCCAGCTCAGGGGAACTAGTGTGTGATGTTCAAGGGGAGAAAGCAAGCCACTCGTTGCACAAGTGATATAAATGTGGCATTTTGTGTCTTACGGAAAGCTCGTCACAGCATGATGCCTCTGACCTCAACCCATTTCAGTCTGTAGACTTTCCCACAACTCAGCAGATGTGCTCTTGTGTCCTCTGGGGGTACACTCTGAGTGCTGGGAGGGCCTGGCTCAGCAGGACCCAGTGAGCACAGAGAGGCCACAAAGCCCACACCCTGGATGCTGGATGTTTCTGCAAGAAGAGGATAGTCTTCCCACTGGACAGCAAGTCAGAGGCCAAGGCTGCACTGAGGGCCTCCAGCCGTTTACCTGACAGATCAAGTAGGCAAAGGTTGAGAGACAGAAAGTGAAGAAAAGAAACGAAGTTAGTGATTTTGATAACTGCTTCATCTTGGGATTGTGTGATTTTTTTTTTTTTTAAGCTCATCTAGATTTGACAGGGTAAGGCTCTTCTAAAGCCTTTTCTGACTTTATCTCTTGGTGTCTGTATCCTCTCTTTGTAGGCTGCCAATTTGCAGTTTTTAATCTGTTTCATCAAAGTTTTGTTTTCCAGCCTCTGAAAGTACCTCGCAGGCTGTTGATCAAAATCAGTACATACATATTTCTGACCTATGTCCTCTTGCTGTACTTTTGTGCTTTTCTGTATGTGGCAGGATATTTTTCAGACATCTGTTTTTTTTTTTTTTTTCAGTACCTGGGATTGAACTCACAACCTCGCACTTGCCAGGCAGGTGCATATGCCACTGAGCTAAATCCCCTGCCCTTTCAGACATCTGTGTTTCTTTTGGTTTGTTTCTCCTTGAAGAAGTCAGTCCTCATCTTACCTGTGTCTCAATGTATGTGGATAGTTTTGGATCAGTACCTTCGTTTTTTGCCTGAGTCCTCTTTTCTGATCCTTTGACTTCAAACTGGATGGACATTCAGTTGGCTGTGTTTCTTACCAAGCCAAGGACCAGCAGCCAGGCAGGCATGTTGTGAGGAGCCTGAGAATCCTCTGGCTCTATTGTGTACCCCATTTGGTTGGTACCAACATTCTCTGCCAATCTGTCTGCCACCCAGCATCTCCCTCACCCTCCACCTCACAGTACCCATCTCTTAGGCAGTGATGCATCCAGACCTCACATGAGGGCTTGCAGGGGGCCCAGCGACTTGTTTTCCTGTTTTCTTTGCCCATTTTGGTGGAAATTTGGGAAAATTGGAGAGTAAATTGCACATGGTGAGTCCAGCAGCACCCTGTCCTGAAATGTTACCAGTTCCCTTGCCTGGCCTGCAGGGATTGTTCCCCTCCTGTCAGCCAGGAGTCTGCTGTCTGTCCATAGAACTGTTCTTTACAATACAACAGCTTTTGTTATCTTGAACTAGAATGAAAGCTTGTAACATTAAGCTTTTCTGTTATGTCCAGTAGATTATATATTTTGAGCAGGGACATAAAAATACTATTAAGAATAATAAAATTAATACTATTAAGAAGCAATTTAGTGTGCTGGGTGCCTAAAAAGTAAATATAAGCGTGGATCAGCTTCAAAACATCCTGTTGTCTCATATAAGGAGTCAATGACGCTAGAAGACTGTAGCTGTCATAATAGCCATTGGGGGGCAGTGCCTCCCACTGTCATCAGGCTAAAGGAGAAGCCAACTCACCAAGCTCATGAAATGCCCCTGTCCAGAGCCTGCAGCCAGATGCCACCCAACACTGATGAGGTAGGAGATAGGCAGGGAGTGAGGCAGACAGGACACATAGCATTTCTCTGGGACTGTGCACTGCTTAACTGAAAGCCACAGTAGAACTTAGTGGGCTCAGGATGGGAAGACACTGTCAGGATCTCAGCAGTATGAGACTGAGTTTTCCCAGTTGGGGTGTTTAGGAGCCATGTGGATAACCATTGTCAGGAATGCAGGGGACAATCAGACAGACAAGTGAATCCAGGTTACCTTTAAGGTGCCCGTGTAGTTCTTAGGTCATGTGATTATATGAGACATTTTTTAGACAGGAAACTCAGTTAAAACACCATATTCATTTCCTGTAGTAAAATGAACACAATAATTTAAATGAGTTTAAATTTGATTTTATATTTAAGAAAAAATTGGGCAATAGCGTAGTGCATGAGAAAACAATCACTATATATAATAACTCTTACAGAGATTTTCTTGCTCAAAATAGAAGACTAGAGTTAATTGTCCCAGGATCCTATTCCCTTTTTTCTTTCCGTTTTTTAAAATTAAACTTTATAGTAGATTTGAAGAGTAGGTTTCTTTTTTATTACGAGCATTAGTTTTTAAATTTTGACTAAAACAAGCACAGACTTTAGGCATTGGCGCAACCAAGTCTCCTCCCAAGCCAAAATGACTTGATTTTTATTTTTTCACTGAAAATCTTTTATGGAAGAGGCCATATATCCACATACCAAAGACATCTCCACTCAGGTTAATGAAACAGTACACTCTGAAAAGAATAAATAAAGAAGCAAGCAAGCAAATAAACCTCTCTATTTGACTGTTGGAAAATAATGACAAAGAGAAAACCTTAAAAATAACCAGCATTTAGAATGGCCCACTGCTCTCTTGGGAGCCTCATCTCTGCCACCCGTGATCCTGCGTGCAAACTTTCTGTGCAAGGCATCGCGAAGGGATTCCTGCATCACTGCTTATGCACAGCATGTCAGCTTTGCTGACTTTCACCCTTTGGTTGTTTTTAATATAATTTGCACTCTTACCAGGAAAATACAGGAGATAGCCTTGCATAATGACGTTTTCTGCAACTACTTTTCTCCACAATTGCACTTCAAGAGGTCTACCAAGTTTAGGGCAGCAGCATCCCCTCTCTCTAAAAACTTTTTATCCCATAATATATTCAATAAGTAAAATATATGGAGTCACATTGCAGCATCATAGTTTCAAAAAAGGGACACGGACACACATAAATTTCTTTATGTAACATTTCCATGAGAAAACCTGGAAAGAGTGTGCTTTCTTGTATACTATTTAGAAGAGCAAATGGATTTGCTGTGCATTTGTACATTTGTGAGAGGCTGAAGGGGTGGTACCTTTATGACTATGTCAGTCTTGAGTTTATCCCCATGTTTTGAAGTGTTCTCATGCTTACCTATCATTTTGTTTCAGTGGTACCTTGCTGAGCTCTAACTCAGTCTGTGCACTTAGAGGGTAAAATAACCATGACCTTCAAAAAAATTTAGAGTCATAGACATGTGAGTGTATCTTCTAAAGCAAGCTCCCTTGCACACTTCTCTTCAGCCAACACCCTGAAGAGTCACTTCATGTGCCAACTTGCTTTTTGTTTTGAATTACTCATTAGTCTTTATCAGCTTATTTTCACTGCTCAATTGACATATTTTTTACCCTGTGAAAATTATTTATCTCCAGTGGGGATTGAATACATCCTAAACTTTCTTTAAAATTAGTGGGTACGTTTGTCCCTCGTGGCAGATGTGTGCTTGGACCGATCCCAGTCCACCAACTGGTAGAAGTGAAGAGTCCTGCTGTTGCTTCTCCTCCGGACAGTTGCAAGGTGGTGCCAGACTTACGTTTGAGGGAGCCTGCGGGTGTGTAGCTCTATTTTTGGTTTTAATTTGCATGTCTTTAATTACTACTGGGGCTGAGCATTTTTTTGTGTTCTTATTTGCCATTTGAATATTCTCTTGTGAAGAGCTTTGAGAAAACACTGAGAAGTGTTTATCTGTTTTCTATTTATGTCCATGGCATCTATCAAGGGCAGCAAGTGGCTGGCCTAAGATGTTTGCACTGCAGTTTTCATGCTAGAAAAAGCAACTATAGCAAAGTATACAAAATTTGTAGAGGAAAAAAAAAAGAATTTTCTCCATAATGTATTTCAAACACAGAAGACCTTTGGGAAAGTGATTTTCATGAGATTTGTTGAAGACGAGGACTGGAGGAGGGGAGGTTATAGTAAGATGGGCACTGAGCTGAAGGCAGTGCACAGGGCAGTGGCAGGTCAGGGCTGAAGACAGGACTCCACACTGCAAGGCCTCACAAGGCAGCCATATCAGAGGAGGAACAGCAGAGGTGCAGGCGCAGAGGGTGCCAGTTAGCTAGTGACAAGGGCCTAGGGACATCATCTAGAGATTACCTGTAGGGGAATTCCAAATTAGCTGTGTGACCCAGCAACTAAGTAGCAGAGAATGTGAACGTGAGTCATCAGCCAGCTCACGGGCAGAGGCCACGGTGATCCGCACATGGCGTGCATGCCCATAACAAGACTCAGACCCTTTCAAAAATTAGACAGTTTTAAAACATTAAATGATAGGATAACATCTTTTGTTTCTTGACCTGTCAAAGGTTAAAACATCTGAAAGGGACTAGTGCCAAGCCGCAGCGTGAGGAATGGTGGTCAGCAACTTTGGTGGGAGGTACAATTTGCAGACCTGTGTGAAGAAGCTTCTGGGTGACACTTCTGGGATTAAAAATGCGGAGTATTTCACTTCTTGTGCCAACTTAGCTCCGAATGTGCTGATTCAAAGTAATCTAAGAGTCATTAATTGTAAAGGATAATACTCCAGGTGGAGGATGAGCCCAAGTACTTCACGTCCACATGCTAGAAAATTTCTGCATAGACTCACCAGGGAATGCTAGCAGTGCCAGTGAGTTCTCCAGTAGTAGTAGAGAGAGTGCTTTTTCCATCATCTGTTTACTTTTATTCTTTAAATAAAATCATTTTGGAGGGGAGAAGGAAAAGCAGGGAAGGAAAAGTTTAAAAATGAGAAAAGAAGGAAAACATGAAACAAAGCTTTGTAAATGGGGAGGACAGGAGGGATTGAAGAGAGGGTAGAGGAATGAGGGGAAAAAACCAAGTTATATCATGTACAGATACAGATTCTATGATGAATGTGATCATTACATATATCTAAAATGTACCAATAAAATAAAAGGTAAATAAATAAATATCATTTTGAAGGTTTATGAAATCACCTAAGAAGTAAAGAATTTTAATAGTACTGAAAGAACTTACATATGTTGCTGTATTCATTACCCCAATAGTGTGTTAATGTTACTTAGTAATTGAGAAACATGAAATGTGAAGTGATTTGCCCAGTGTGGGAGTCCAGGCAGAGCAGAGAATCTTCTGCCGTCAGTACTGCTCCTATATGGAAGGAACAGAGTAATAGTCATTAAGATGCTGTAAATAGCACTGCACCCTAAATTTATCCTCACTTTCTGAAGGAATTATTAGAAACCATCTCCCATATCTCTTCACAAGGGTCTATGGTCTACCCCTGCTGGGGTAGAAAGGACCTGTGCTGGGGCTCTAGGAGACCTGTCACTCTCCCAGTAATGTTTACCTCTGTACACTTTTCCTGTCCAAACCTGATCCTCTTCCATAAAAATCATGACAGTAGTGCCTGCTTCTTTTTTTTTTTTAATTTTTATTTAGAAAGAAAAAAACCACAACCAAACAAAGCAGAAAAAAGGTAACAACAATACAGAATTACAAAGGTAAAAAAGAAAAGAACAAAAAAACCACTAAGAAGTCTCTAGTTGATAAGTTATATACTGTCATCTTGGAAATAGTTGTTCAAGTTACAGAATTAAAGCATACAAAGTAGACATTCAAACAGTGAGACTACTAACAGTTCTTCTCAACAATCTAACAAAAACAGTAGTAATGGTCATCTATCTTCCACACTTAAACATACATGCAGTTACATCCTTTAGAGCACTTTCTTTTCTCTCTTTTTTACAGTAGCAATTATGCATTTTGGGTTTTATTGCTCCTACAGTTCTTATTACATTTGACACTAGAGACACAATGTGATATTTATAAATATGATTTTTTTCTCTTCTTCTCTTTATTTAAAGAGAAAAAAGAAAAAAAACAAACAAAAGAGAAAAAGGGTAGCAACAATACGGAATTCCACAGGGAAAAAATAAAAGAACAGCAACAACAAAAACAAAAACACTAAGAAATCGCCACTTGATAAGTTACATACTATCATCATTGGAAATAGTTGTTCAAGTTACAAAATTGAAGCATACAAAGTAGACATTCAAACAGTGAGACTGTTAACAGTTCTGCTCAACAATCTAACAAAAACAGTAATATGGTCATCTATCTTCCACACTTAAACATACATGCAGTTATATCCTTTAGAGTACTTTGTTTTCCTCTTGTTTTTACAGTAGAAATTATACATTTTGGGTATTATTACTCCTACAGTTATTATTACTTTTTGCACTAGAGACACAATGTGATATTTATAAATATGATTCTTATTTATTTCGCTAATGAGGATAGTCTCAAGTTGCCTCCATTTCCCTATGAAGGCCTCAAGATTGTCCTTTTTATAGCTGAGTAATAGTCCATTGTGTAAAAATACCACATCTTTTTCATCCACTCTGCAGTTGATGGGCATCTTGGTTGTTTCCAAGATTTACCTATTACAAAAGTGCCTGCTTCTTAATGTGGTAGACATTAGACATTAGATATAGTGTAATAACCTTGAGAATCCTTGGAAGTAATAAAATGCTTAAAACTGGTTAGTTTTCCTCCTTTTAAAGACTATACCTGCTTCTACAATCCAGCTTCTGTCTCTGGAATTCAATCCATCAGGTCTGATGGGAGAATGACTATATTGTGTTTCCTTTGAATCTTCAGAAGCATTTCCTGCTGTCTAAATCTCACCAGGAGTCCCCAGAGTACAAGGCATCCCCATTGGCTGGCCACTGGCCACATGTTACCATGCACACAGCAGTGGCAACATTCCAGATGTCCACAAAGTGGGACCTTTCTCCTTAGTCATGCTACAGTAACAGACATTGGACTTTGGCTAGAGTCCAACAACACATCCAGGCACCTATGACCTGTTCCACAGATGTGTTTTTGGACTTGAGATACCAGGGCGGCAGACTGTTCTGATAGTGGAGGTCAGAATCTTGACCAAACAGAGCAGGCTTTGAGGTGCAGCTCAAGAAGTAGTGAGGCACAAGCATCAGGAGGCGACAACAGGAGATCATATTAGTGTGCACAGCTTCTCTTCTGGGGTATTCAGGGACCTGTGTACAGTGTCTGACAGATGCTGATTGATGTGGTACCAAACTTGAAGTTCATAGGAAGCAAGGTTTCCTATGAACCCTCACACTGCGTGCAAATGAGGAATAGAAAGGGGTCCAGTGGGATGTGGTCTGTGTGCTTTGGTATTGGCCTTGCCAGGTTCATTGGGTAACATGATGCTTTTCCCTTGCTTTTTGGTAGATGGACAGTGTCTCACCCTCGGGGAGCAGGTGGGCTGGCAGGACAGGCGTCCCCAGGCCGGGAGAAGGAGGCGCTCCCAGGTACTCTTGTCTACCCCTGCTGGTGACCTGCCTGCCCAGCCCCATGCTGTTCTGGATTATGGCCACCTGTGACCCTGCCTGCCCTGACCTGCTTTAATCACCCATGCCCACCTGTGCCTGCCTGTGCCCAACCTTGGCCTAGATCTTGACCCTCCCTTTTCCCACCTGATTTGAGGCCTATCCTGACTTCTGATTGCTGCCTTTGCTTGTACATTTCTTTTAAGGTTCTTAACCCTGAATTGCACCTGACTACCCTTACTGTCTTCCTGCTGTGCCCATGATGGGGCCATCTCAAAGAGGCAATTTCAAGAACCTCTCAGACGCTGCTGCTTTTCATCTGTTTATTTCTATTAACAGGCTATTTGTAGTGAAATGAAAAAAAATGTTTTATTCCTTAAATAATATCCAGAGTATTTCGTGACTGTTACTCTCATCTACACAGAATGCTAATAACCCCAGTAGCCTCATGACAATTTTCATCAGGTTAGAGACAGTGTGGAGGTAATAAGATGTTTCAGAATTAGAGCTGATTCGAAGATAATTCTAAGTGAGACTGGAAGAATTGAATTGCTATCCAGAGCCAGCAGATTCCATCAGACAGCAGGAAGTGAACATGTGCTCAGTGCCAGGCTGTGGTCTGGGCTTGGGACAGATACATCAGTGAGTACCCTGGGGAGTCTGCCCCCAGAGATAGCGCCCAGAGAGATCTCCACACCTGAGAAGACCAGACAGTCATACGCAGAACAAATCAAAGAACAGGGGGCAGCAGGAAGGGGTTAGAGAGGAGTAAATGTGTATATGTGTGTGTGCAGGAAGTGTGTGTACTTGTGAATGCACCTGTGTGAGTTGCATGTGTATGCATGCATGTGTGTGCCAATACATGTGTGTATGTGTTTGAGTCTTGTATGAATTGTACATGTGTAGGTACATGCCCGTGCGTTGTCACATGTATGTTTGGGTAGACATGCACATGTGGCTGTGTCTATGCATTTGTGTGCCTGTGAGTATGCACATGGATATGCAGGTACATGTTTATGTATGTTTGTGCATGTGTACTAGTTTATGAGCACACATGCGGAGCTGCTTACATACATTTGGGCTCCTCAGGGTTGGCTCCTTGAGGAAGTGCTCTTAGTAGCTCTTGTTGTCTTCTGGTTACATGCAACTGCATGGTCTAGGTGTGGACTTGGCAGTGACATTTTCACAAGGACAAGGAGACAAGTTGGGGAAAGGGAGCCAACAATTATCTGGGCAGAGGGATATGAAAAGCTGAAGGAGGCAGAGCTGTGGAAAGCAGATAGTCACACCCAGCTTTGTTTCCAGTTGGTGGTAGTCATAGGTTAATCAGTGTCAAAGTAAGATAAAGCCAATAAATTTTTAAAAACATATAACTACCATTTCAAGTTAGAGAACAGTACTTGGTTTCTATGGTAATTGCCAACTATTTAACTGAACAGCAAGTGTTATGTAGTGGCACAGGGTAATTACAGACAACAGAGAAATTGTAGAGTAGTCTTCAATAAATACAGAGCAACTATACAATTAGGTTTTGCTCCTGCAGGTGATACACAGTTCATCTCCAGGTCAGAGCTGCATGCCCAGTCACCAGTCACCAGCCCCAGGGAAATGCCTACTCTTAGCCCACAGACTTTCCTTGTGCCTGTCACAAAGGTGTGAGTACTGCTCCCGCCCTGTTCTTGGATTTTAGATGAGCTGGCTCTGTGGACCCTTTCCAGGGCCAGCCTGTGAGGTAGGTGCAGACCTGCCTAAGGTTCCAGGGCACACATATTATCAACCTGGATTCACAAAGGTATTCCTAGCCTAAAACACAGCACACACACATATCAGTCTGGGATTGTAACAGTGTGGTAATTGAGGACAGTCATTTGTTCTCACTGTGTGCCAGGATCCCTGAAAAAGACAGAATTAAAACACAGCTACAATAGAAATTCATGATAACTGTAATCAGAGGACCTGATGTTTTGACTAATGATTAAGAGACAGAAACAGATAATGTTTGTGGAATCACAATAGCCCAGAAGATATGCAGGGAGGCCTAATGTGCTTAAGAATAAGAGCCCAAGCTAGGTGTGGTGGTGTGCACCTGTAATCGCAGCACTCAAGTTTGAGCCCAGCCTGGGCAACTTAGTGACTTAGTGAGATCCTGTCTCAAAATAAAAAAGAATGAGAATGTAGCTATTAAGAAGGCCTTGGGCCCTAGTTTGATTGCCCAATACTGAGAGAAAGGGGGAGAGAGAGAGAGAGAGAGAGAGACAGAGATATGAGAACAAGGATACAACCCAAAATGAGTTGAAGAGTAGGAGAGGATATAGATAACCACTTGTGCCCTAGAGGGCTCTGTGGCAAGCTTCAGAGATGTGTGATCCAACTTACATGGAAAAAGTCAAATGTAGACTTTGGGCAAGGTCATCAGGAATTAATTGTGTTCAACCAGCTACAATCCATAGAGAGACAGGAAGCCACTTCCAGAAGACTGAATGTTGGCAGGTACAGTCCAAAGACTCCCCATCTCTACTTCCCTGAGACACCAGAGGCAGACCAGGTAGACAGATGTGGCCTTTGGGACAAACCAGCCAGGCTTCTGCAAAGCATATGGACATGACTGGGAGCCACACACATTTGAGGAAAACCAACAGCAGGACAAAGATACACCAAATCAAGAAGGATGCTCAAGGAGCAAAGTTAAAGACATAACAAGAAAATGACTTGGGTCTGAGAAGACATTGATTGCATCCTTGAAAGTAGTGTCTGATGACTTTGGAAAGTAAAATCTGGTAAAATGGAATAAGCAGGAAGACTTGAATCACAGATGAAAATGAAGAAGGAATCAATGATTAAATAAAGAAGCCAAGGACTGTCTCAAATTGTAGAACTATAGAATCTAGAGCTAATCCAGACCACAGATCTATAGGACCTGATAGCTCTTCCAGAACACACACTTACAAAGATCAAGGCTTTTCTGGAATGCAGAAGTAAAGGACCATGGACTATGAAAGTCTAGAGGAGCGATACATGGAGAGAGAGAGGGCAAAAACTGAGACTGAAAGTGATTTTGAGAAGCCCATATTCTAGTGAAAATATTCTAGAAGAATATTTCCCAAAGCACAGAATGCATCAGAGACCTAGCCAGTTTTAAGCAGGGAAAGGAGCAAACCCAACTGCAGGACTCATCAGGATGGAATTTCAGGATGCTTCTGATAAGGAGGAAACCCCGGAAGTGTCCAGTAGAGTGGATGAGAAACGGGGACTCTCTTAGTTACTTTTTCATTGCTGCGATACCCATGAGTTAAAGGAGGAGGTGTTTATTCTAGCTCACAGTTTGTAGAGGTTTAAGTCAGTGGCTACAAGGCCTCTGCATGGCAGAGGAGAAACAGTCTGTGGAAGGACGGACAGAAAGCAATGAGTCTGGCTTTCGTCTTTCCCTATATATCCCATCTAGACCACAAGCCTATTGGTTGGCACCACTCCCACCCATGGTGGGGCTTCCCATTAGCCATACTCAGAACTATCCAATCAGCAAACTAATCTAGTTACCACACACCCTTAATCCATATTCACATACCCTATATCCAGCTGCCTCTGAAAAGCCTCACTTATGAATGCATGAAGCTTTGAGAGGACATCCAGATACAAGCCATAACAGGGACCAAACTAGCTTTTCTACAAAGGCCTGGCCATCATCCCACACCTAACTTGATGACAAAATCTATTCTGGGTTTAACTGAAACTGTATCTTCAGAGTACTTGGAGGAGAAATGATTCCAAAACTGGAATTTTGAGCATAGCCAGACTACAATGTAAGTCTGAGGGGAATAGTTTAGTCTCAGAAGTACTTAGCCTCATCCCTGACACTCTGACAAAATGGAAAAAAAAATTATCTGTAAAATAGGACCATTTTTTGATTCCAAAAGTAACGGTGAGGAAAGCATCCAGTATAATATGAACTCATCTAAATAATTGTTGATGCATATTGGTGTTCAAACTAACACAGTATTAGAAATCAGAATCTCATATATGCATTTAGATAGCGATGAAAAGGAGCAAAATGGAAGTTTACTAAACTTCAATTCTTCTTTGGTAGGGAGGGTCTACAGTATGCATGGATAATACATTTAATATATTAATGATTCACAGAGAACTACAGAGGAATAGGAACAGGTTGCATCATTTCATTTCTTGTGGAGAAATACTCTGGCATTAAGAAAACCTGAGCAATTCACCAAAGGGTAGAGAGAGAAAGGGGAAGAATTAGAAATTGTAGGAAACATGTAAGGCAAGACTTTAGGTAGGCACTAGTTTGTTTTATAATGTGGGTTGAATTTCTATACTTAAAAGGCAGAACTTGGATAGTCTTAAAGATGAGCTAAAACAGAAAACTTGTTTGTGGGAAGGACACTAGGCAAATGGTAACTACCAGAAAGCAGGTTTGGCAATGTTATTTTTAAGGAAAAGATGAAAGAAATTAAGTAACAATACATCAATTCTGTGATAAATTATTCCACAAGAAGATCTGATCATCAAAGACTTTCATGTATGTAATTGCCCAGCTGTGAAATTTATGTGGGGAGAAATTCTAAGAACAGGAGGCAGACCAACCAAGTACCACAGTGGGAAACCTCTACTGATAAGTCAAAATGACAGAAAAGTCATGATTACAAGAGGTTTGGATATGGCATGCTTAACTATCTGTTTTCAGCAGGGAATACTCCTTTCCTTCTTCCCCCCTTCCTCCTTCCCTTCCTTTCTTCCTTTTTCCCTTCCTTTCTTTCCTTTTCTTCCTATTCACAAATATACCTGCCACGTGTGTTTTTGAATATTAATAAATATTCAAAAGCAGAAAGTATAATGTGAAGTAAAGTGGAAGATAACCACAAAATGATAGCCAAAAGTAATTCAGACTCCATTATATACTTAGAAATTTTGGAGTGCTTTTAAAGTACCTAGTGTTTAAAAAACACTAGAGAGAAAGCATTGCATGCCAAAGTATTCTTCTCAGAAGAAAATGTTGCGAAACCAGAAACATTTAAAATAATAACCTATATGATTCTAAATATTAGGGAAATAATTACAAAATAATTTAAAACTAGGAAAAACAAATCAAGGTAAAAGAGATGAAACAGTAAAAAATAAAAACATGTTGATTCACGCAGTAAACTCTAAAAAAGGATTGGGTTAAGTCAGCTTTGCATACTATGATGAAACACTAGACAGACACAGTCTACTTATGAGGTAAAGTGCAGCTTAATCAGTTCATGGTTCTAGAGGTGTAAATCTGAGATAAATGGTCCCATATATTTGGGCCTCTGGCGAGAGCGGCATACCATGACAGCAGTGTGCATCAGTGTGAGTGCTCACATCTCTAGCCAGGAAGCAGAGGACTGGCCAGGGTGCCCCTTTGTCTCCTGCAAGGGCATACCTCTAGTGACCTATGCATCTCCACCAGGCCTCACCTCCTAAAGATACTGTGCATATTACTGCACGGTACTCTCACTCTGGGGAGCAAGCTTTTCCATGTTGACCTCTGGGAGATACTCATCTAAACCAGAGCAAGGGTCAGTAAAATACCCCAACTCTTAGCCACTTTGATGGCAATGAGGGGAGCCAAAACCTTAAAACTTGAGAAACTAGAAAATAGATACAACTGCAGATGGAAAGCTATTAAAACTTTAAAAGACTGCTGTTTACAACTTCTAAATAATGTGCATAATTTTTCTGAAAAATCTAAGTCAACAAAACTGCCTTGGTACAGTATAGAATGTCTGATGATTTGTGACCATGAGAGTGGCTGACATGCACCTAGAGGTCTGTGTTCACACATTGTAGGCACAGTGCAGCACATCCTAAAGAAAATCTGAAAGGTTCATAAACCATGTTAAGAGTGTACAAGAAATCAAAAAGTTCCCCATTTTATGAGCTCAGAAATATGATGATATAAAAATGTGCAAATAGTCTTTTAAAAAATCGGTAGGTAACCATACCCTCTGAACACAGATGTAGATGAATATATATAAATAAATGTAAGCCGAGTGAATTAGTAATGCATGTAGTCTAACTGATGTGTATTTTATAATGTCTTTAAACAGAGTTCTGCTGAGTAGTGTGTGAGGCTCGGCAGCCTCTCGGCTTGTTTCTCCCCAGCAGTGTGCTGTCTTTGCCTGTTGTCTTTTCTTTGTTTGTACTCTGTATGAATTGAATTCTCATTGCCTTGTATTCCTTTTAAATTTTAAAAGTGTTCTACTTTTTGTCTAATTTCATCTTTGCTTTTGAAACCTGTTTTCTTTATTCTGAGCTCATTCTTGAGTTCTGTGACCTGATTTTTGAGTTAAATTTTGGTTTTTTATCTCTTACACTATTACCTAATATCTTTTAACCAATTAAAACTACTGGGTTATTATAGTTGTGTTAACTTGTCTTTTTGGTGAATTTGGTGTCAGTGGGGATGTTATTTTGCTTTGCATTTTGTCTTTAAAGACACTTTGGATGGGATTTGAGTTCCCATGAAATTTTCTTTCTGGCCACTCAGAATAGATGTGTTTTAAGAGCATTTCCAGCTGTGTAGCTCCAGCTGGCCCTCTTCTTAGGACTCTTAGGAATGGTTAAATTCTCAGGGCTCAGCCAATGATTTCAGAAGGCATCTGGTGGTAGGGCTTGGGGGATGGTTAATCAGGAAATGGGTAATGGTATTGAGTCAGGATTAATGTTTGGAATTTTGATAACTGTTATGACTGTCAGGGTGTTGTTGTTTTCAGGAAGCACACTCCAGTGTTTGGGGTAAAGGAGCAAGGCTGACACCCACTCAAATGGCCTGAGCCTTCAGAGAATGTGAGTGAGTGCATGATGCATTCAAGGAGTGGTCCAGATGGGAACAACAAGAGCTGGCTCAGGGACACCCTGCACACATTTCTCAGATCGCTTGTGCCCTTTCCTGAGAAGTTACCTATACCCATGACCAAAGAGGATGGGAGGTGTGCGTCTGAGTGGCCACAGTTGCCCTGTTCTTGGGCACCTGCCCAGTAAGCCATCACACCATCCATTGGTCTTTGTGGTTTACTGGTGGCTACAGGAGAAATCTGGGGGATTTGAAGAAAGGTAGTCCCTGAGTTTCTCCAGGACAAGGAAGGTAATGGACCACCACCTGTCTTCCTGTGTGGCTTTGCTGCAGGAGCTGTATTCTTTGTGGTCACACTCATGATGGGTTGGTGCCTGCCCACTCCCACTGTGTGCAACACTGGTCATCTTCATGCTGCCTTGAGGCTGCTGACAGGCTGTGCCTCATGGTGGCCTGGTGGCACTGCAGGATGTGTGCTGACAGCTTGCCTTCCTGTGACTATCATGACTGTGCCGTGTGATCCAACACAGGGGAGTGGGGTTGATGGCCATGTCATCCGCCTCTGGTTTGTGGTGCTTCTCTTTCTCATCAACACAGCACCTTGGGTCTCCTGGGAGCTGAACGGTGAAGAGAGAGCAGGATGTAGCTTGCTTCCCATCACTGCTTTTCTACAGGAATGACATTATTGGTACCACTGCAGTTCATTCAGTGCATATATGTTGGATTCTTCCTGTGTGCTGAGCCTTGTGCTGTGGGAACATGACATGCTACAATCCACTGTGATGTGATATAAAAGATGACTGGGGCCTAACCAACCTTGGCAAGAGCCCAACCCCAAGAGGGCCACCAACAACACCCATGAGGCCAAAGGGCATGGGCACTACTGTTCAATAGAGGTGCTTTGGATCACCACCTGCTGGGCCGCACCACCTCAGCTGGCACTTGCCCAGTATTATTGTTTGTTTATTTGTGGGATTTTTTTGAGACTTACACTGTAGCCTAGGTTAGTCTTGAACTCCTGATCTGTCTGCCTTAGCCTCCTAAGTGCAGGGGTCACAGCTGGGTATTACCAGGCTTAGCTCAGGTTTGTCATCTGTAATGACAGTGACCCTCAGCTCAGTGGTCAAGGCTGATACTGGGAGGGAAAAGGGCAACACTGGGCTCACACAAGACCTTCCTCCCTTGCAAATGAGGACAGCCTCTCATTTAAAAATAAGTAGTATAATAGTGTAAGATGTATTATATCCCACACTGACTTCTATCTCTACCTATTCCTCCAAGGTTTTTAAAGTGGTTTGTAATATGAGATAGTAGAACTAGTGCAATTAACACAAGAACCAAAAAGCCAGTGAAAATGACCAGAGGAGTCTTTTTTTATGTTTTAAATTATTAGTACATGTATGTAGTGCATAATGTTTTCATTCCTTGTGTGAAGTCAGTACATGTACATAATATATCTTCATTCTTTTTTTTTTTCATCTCCTGTGCCTACCTTCCCTCCCCGCTCCTGCTATCCCTTCATCCCCTTTTTAAAAATTTTTTTGTGTGTGTATGTTTGCAGCATATAATGTTTACATTCCTTGTATGGAGTTGATACAGGTACATAACACATCCCAACTCATGGTTTTTTTCCTTCCCTTATACCTTCCTCCTCTCCCCCCTCCCTCCATCTCTTGATCACCTCCCACACTGAGAACCATCTATTTCCCTATTTCCTATTATCTACCTTTTGTTTTTCTCTTTATTTTCACTCAGTTTCTCATATAAGAGAAACCATGTGATATTTAAGCTGTGTGTCTGATTTATTTCACTTAACATGGTCTGAGGGAATACCCAATTTCCTACAATTGAATCACATTTAACCTTCTTTATATCAGAGTAATAATTCATGATGTGTAAATAAATACTACATTTTCTTTATCCACTTATATGTTGATGGACATATAAGCTGCTTCTAAAAGCTGGTTATTATGAATTGTGCTGCTGTAAACATGAGTATGCATGTATCTTATAATACGATGTCTTTTGGAAGGGAAATGCCTGTATCAAATGGAATTTCTAGTTTTGGTTTTTTGAGAAATCTCTACTGATTTCTGTAGTGCTTGTACTAGTTTACATTCCCACTACAATATAGAAGGGTTTCTTTATCCCCAGTCTTTCCAGCATTGATATTATTTGATTTCTTGATGGTAGTCCTTCTTTCTGGGACCCATTTTTCAATTGGGTCTTTTATTTTGGTGAGCTAATTTTTTTAGTTTTTTGCATATTCTAGATATAAGTCCCTTGATGGAGAACTTGCTGGAAGACTTTTTTCCTATTCTGGAGGTTGTTTTTGTATCCTGTCAGTTGTTTCTTTTGCTCTGTAGAAGCTTTTTAATTTAATGTGATCCCATTCACTGATTCTTGGAACTGTTTCCTGAGCAACTGGTGTTCTGTTCAGATAGTCCTTGCCTACACCTTTAACCTCAAAATTTTATCTATATTTTCATCTAAGGTTATATATTTGTGATTTGATATTTAGTTCTTTGACTCATTTTAATTTTAGTTTAGTTCATAGTGAGAGATATGAGTCTAGATTCAGTCTTGTTCTTGTGACAAGACCCTTTACTAAATAAGACCATTTACTAAAAAGGCTGTCTTTCCTTCAGTGTGTGTTTTTGGCCTCTTTATCAAAGATCAAATAGTTGAATGTACTTGGAGTTATTCTGCAGCCTCTATTCTGTTCCACTGATCCTCATGTCTGTTTCCGTACCAGTATCATGCTGTTTTTAATCACAGTAACTTTGTAATATAGCATCAAGTCCAGGACTGTGATGCCTCCCACTTTGTTCTTTTTACCCAGGAATGCTTTTAGTATTATTTTGAATTTCTACTGGTTCTATATGAATTTTAGGATTGATTTCTTCAGTTCTGTGATGAATATTGTTGGAATTTTGATTGTGATTACATTAAATTTATATATCAATTTTGGAAGTGTGATCATTTTGACTATATTATATTGGTTCTGCCTGACCAGGACCAAGGATATCTTTCCAATTTCTGATGTTCTCTTTGACTTCTTTTTTCAGAGTCCTGTAGTTTATGTTGTAGAGATCTTTCACTTCCTTAGTTAGGTTAAATTCTTGCATATTTCACTATTCTTGGGGCTACTGTGAAGGATGTTTTCTCTCATTTTCTTTTTCAGTGCATTCATTATTAGAGTACAGGAACACTATTGATTTGTTATGTGTTGATTTTATATTCTGCTGCATTAATCTGAATTTGGTTGTTAATTATGAAAGTCATTTGACTGGGTTTTTTTGGACCTTCTGGGTAGAGAATCATTATCTGCAAATAATAGTAATTTCACTTCTTGCTTTTCTATATGTATCCCTTTGATTTCTTTTCCTTACATACTTACTCTTGCTCATGTATCAAGTGCTATGTCAAAAAAGAGTGGTGATAGAGGACATTCTTGACTTGTTCCCGATTTTAGAGGGAAAGCTCTTAGTTTTCTCCCACTCAATGTGATATTGGCAGTACGTTTGTCATGAATGGCTTTTATCAGATTGAGATAAGGGTCTTACATACTCATTTTCACTGTTTTTATCATGAAAAGATGTTGGGTTTTGTCAAATGCTTTTTCTGTGTCTATTGAAATGCTCATGTGATTTTTGTCATTTACTGATTTGTGTATGTTAATCCATTCTTGCATGCCTGGGATAAAATCTACTTTATCATGATGTATGAATTTTTAGAAGATTCATTGCATTCTGTTTGCCAGTATCTATAGTCGTTCAAGATATTGGCCTATAGTTCTTTTTTGGTTGACTCTTTGTCTGGTTTTGGAATGAGGGCAATGGTAGCTTCTAGGAATGGCTTTGAGAATATTCCTTCCCTTTCAATTTCATTAAAAATCTTGAGAAGTACTAGTGTTAAAACTTCCTTGAAGTTTTTGTAGCAATGAACCCTTTTGGCCCTGGACTTTTCTTAGTTGGTAGGTTACTTATTACTGCTTTGATTTCATTGCTTGTCATTGGATTATTCAGGGTTTTAAAATCCTGGTTAAGTTTTTTCTTTATTTTGAAGAAAATAAAACACAACAATAAAAGAGAATAAAGCAAATTAGAACAGAACAATGCAAGCAATATAGAACTTCAAAACAAGACAACAGGAAATCAGCAATGGATACCATAATGTCTCATTTTCTTCAAAATAGCTGTGCATACCTTCACACATAATAGAATCAAACAAAATGAAATAGAATAAAGCCAATCATAACAAAAGATTGAAAGCATTCCAGGACTTCAAAACAAGACAATACAAAATGAACAATGGCTACCATAATGTCTCTTGTTTCCTTTAAATAGCTGTCCATGCTTTCACATGTAATAAAATGAAACAATACAGAAGAGACTAAAACCAGTAAAACAAAAGAATGAAAGCATTACAGGAATTCAAAACAATATAATAAGATATTAACAGAGGCTACCATGATGTCGCTTGTTTTCTTCAAAATAGCTGTCCACACTATCACATGTAATAATATCAAATGAAACAAAACAAAATAAAACCAATCAAAACAGAAGAACAAAAGCATGATAGGACTTCAAAACAAGATAATAGGAAATCAGCAATGGTTACCACAATGTCTTGTTTTCTTCAAAACAGCTGTTTATACCATCATGCATAATAAAATCAAACAAAACAAAACAGAATAAAACCAATCAAAACAAAAGAATGACAGTATTATAGGACTTCAAAACAAGATAATAGGAAATCAATAATGGTTACCATAATACATCCTGTTGTCTTCAAAATAGCCACCCATACCATCAGACACGGTAAAATCTAACAAAACCAAACCTAACAAAAGTGTGAAAACAATACAAGAGTTCAAAACAAGATAATAGGAAATTAACAGTAGTTACCACTTTGCCTTTTTAGGCTTTTTCTCCCCTATCACTTTCATAATATCTATTGTGGTTTTTCGATCTCACTAACTCCTTCAGTTTTTTATACTAGGGAGATTACTCAGTGTTCACCCATATAAGTCCAAACCATTTCACCCATGAACATGATGTCCAGTTGCATCCATTTACCTACAGGAGCCTGGAGATTATTCTACTTTATATCTGGGTAGCTTTCCACTACATGAAAATACCATATCTTTCTTATGCATTCTGTAGATGATGGGCAAGTTACTCTTGCTTTTTTTCTGGTTTCCTGTTGCATGGAACAATTATTTTCTCCCCTTTGATTTTCAGTCTATGAATTTCCTTTCCAGTTAAATATGTTTCTTGCATACAATATATTGATGGATCTTGTTTCTTGATCCCCTTCCCCTCCATCCACTTTTCCCCTTCATTCCATTGTCTGTCTCGTTTGGTGATCCTCATCTTCTGCTGTTCCTGGAACCATGGTCATCTTTATCTGTCTCTAGACTATGCTTCAGCACTCTCTGTGGGGTTGGTTGTTTTTTTTTATCATGGAAGTATCTTATTTTTCCATCAAGTCTGAAAGATAGTTTTGCAGGGTACATCATTCCGGGTTAGAAGTTGTTTTCTTTCACGGTTTGAAACACTTCACTCCAAACTCTTCATGACTTGATGGTTTGTGTTGAGAAGTCTGCC
>PVJX010028597.1:0-23722 GCA_004027295.1 Dolichotis patagonum | reverse complement strand
TATTACTTCTGCTGGATGTTAATAGGAATTATATGAGAATAGGAAATTGAAGCCAAATAAGTCTGAGAACTGATGTATTAAGGAAAGGCAAGTAGCTGTCTTTACTCCACAGAATTTCAGAGCATGGAATATGCTTTGTGCTCCATAAGTATCCAAGAGGAGAGACTCTGCCGTGTTTCCTTAACTCACCTGTGGATTCTTTTAGTCTGTATGCAAGGGGCTGACAAATAATAGCGTACAGGCCTAATCTGTCTTACCACTTGCTTTGGTAAATAGTTTCTTAGAACACAGGTATATCCATTCACTGTGTCGTCTGTAGCTACTTAAGCATAACGGCTGAGTTTCACATTTGCAACCAAGATTGCATGATCTGTAAAACTTAAAATATTTACTCTCTGTTCCTTCACCGAAAAAGTTGACAATTTTTGCCCTAGACAATTCATAGAGCTTGTGCTCCCCAGTACCCACATTTGGGAGGTTCTACCATAAAAAAAATAAATGGATTGTTCTAGCATTGCTTTATGCAGATCTGCTTAATTTTATTGAGCTTTTATTCAGCTATAATTCTTTCATTTTGCTTTAAATTATTTTTATCTCAACCATGTACTAATTATCCAAGGTCAAAACCTGAGTCCTAGGTACTCTTGTTGTTTTCTTTCAGTTGTCACATTCTTTCAATTACCAAAGGATGTATCCCTTTTGCAGTCTAAATAGCTCACAAATCTGCTTGTTCCCATTTCTACCAACCATCACCCCTTATCTTATTTCCTTTTTCAGTGTTCTAATTGGATTCCCTTTCCCCAGTAGGGATTGCTTTCAGTTCTTGCTACTCAATGGAGCAAAAAAAGCTGAAATACAAAGCAGATCACATCAGTTCTCTGAACTAAAGACCATAATTTGTCCATGTGGTTTTCAGAATAAGTTCCAAATCCTCACCATGGATGTGTCAGTCAGAGTCTGGTCAGGTTAACAGAAACTACTACAGTATTTCACAATGGAAAAGATTAACTCAAGGAATTACTTTAAAAAGGGACTAGACATCCCCAGGCTTCTGCCTGCTGCAGTGCAGAGAGCAGCATGGAAGGGGGGATGGTGCTGAGTGCCTGCAGATGATACATGTCTGTAAGACCATGTACAGTCTACCCTGCTGCCTTCTTCCAGCTGTAGCACTCTTCCCTTTCTTCTCCCTGCACCTCAGGCTTACTTTCACTGTCTGGATCCCAGATTTTAGATGTATTAGAGTAACTTTAAAAACACAGGAATTTGAAACTGCTGACATTTATTAACCCTCTGGATCAGGTATTTGGGAATGGCATGGTTGGGTGGTTGTGGCTCAGGGTCTCTCACGAGGCTGCTGTCAAGATGCCATCTAGGATGCAGTCACCTGAAGGCAAAGCTGGGACTGAAGGGCCCACTGCTGAGATGGCTGTTGGCAGAAGGCCTCACTGCCTTGCTACACAGACGCCTTGTTAGGACTGCTTGGGTGTTCTCATAGCACAACTTCCCCCAAACAGGAGATATGGCAGACTGACCAGAGGCAGAAGCAGAAAGACCATGGAAAAGCACAGTAAAGTGCTGTTAGTCTTCTCTTCTAGGAGCATGTTACAGAGTCTCAGGTCCTAGAAGCAGAGCCTGAGATGAGGATTGAAAGTGATTTGTTGAGGGAGTCTGTTTCAGGAAAATGCCGGAAAGGAGGAGAGCCAAAAGTGGGGTGGTCTCAGCAAAACAAAGCAGTGGTGGGGTCTCAGCAAAGCAAAGCCTTTGATCAAGCAAAGCCTAGCCTTGGCTTGATCACTTGAGGAAGATTCTGATACATACATTGTATCACAGGATTATCTCCCTTAGGGGCAAGGAAATGAAATGCCTTTTTTTTTTGGTGCCAGGGATTGAACTCATGACCTCGAACTTGCCATACAGGCACTTATGCCACTGAGCTAAATCCCCGGCCCAAGGAAATGACTTTTTATATTTTATAATCAGTCATTGTCTGTGTGCTCTTGGGGTCAGGATTGGATGGCAGGCTCCCATCAGTGAAGGATGGTTCTTTAGAGAAGAGAGCAGCTATGAGTCTGTAGTAACCAACACTTGCACAGCTGGGGAATGGATGTGCCAGCAGGGTAAAGGTAATCTGACTGGGGACACTGCAACACCCATGTCAGCTGCCTTCCTCCTGCTTATGTCTGTTTATCGTGGTCCCCAACCTTTCAAAGGTAAACACTTCTGTAATTGAAGAAATGATGAACAAAAGAATACTTAGCCTCTCTAGGTCTGTGCCCATTTCTAGGAAACCAATTGAGCAGGGGCCTTATTATCTCCTCTACAATGGGAATGGACAAAGCCATAATGCCACCACTGTGGATATCAGTCTGGAGGTTCCCAAAAAGCTAGGGTTAGAGGTCCCATTGACCCAGCTATTCCTCTTCTAAGTATCTTCCTAGAAGAATTAAAAACATTATACTACAACAATATAAGTCCAACCATGTTTATAGCAGCACAATTTGTATTAGCTAAATCTTGGAAGCAACCTAAATGCCTATGAATTGAGAAATGGATAAAAAAGATGTGATATTAAAAAAGATGTATTTTTATACAATGGAATATGACTCAGCCATAAAGAAGGATAACTTGAGGCTTTCATAGGTAAATGGATGCTACTTGAGACCATACTCATAAGTGAAATAAATCAGATTCACATATGTAAACATCATATTGGCTCCCTGGTGTGAGAAATTGAAAGTGTAAATAAGGTCTAGAATGTACAATGCAAAATGGGAAGTAGTGGTTTAAAAGGAAAAAGGAATTAGGAGGGGGTAAAAAGGAAAGAAAGGAAGGGAAAAGAGAGAAGCATTCAAGTTAACTATTAGTATCTCTTAGTTCATTGAAAAAGAAGGTTTGTGCTGATATTTATTAGAGAAATTTTTATGCTCATATCTTGTATGCTGAATAACTACTTTGAAGATGACAATATGCCCCACTACAGGCCAGAGGCATGATTGTCTAGCTATCCCTCAGCATCTCCCACTAGACTACAGAGCCTGCCTGCAGCATGTGTTCTGTAAATATATCTCATGTGAGGAGCAATTAGATGGATGAGTGCCCAAGGCTGTAGAACTGCTTGTTTATAAACTCAGCTTTGGAACTGGAGGCCTGGGTTCAGATCCTGATGTTTGTGTGATGTTGAGGTCTTTAACTTCTTGGTTTTCAATTTGTTTATCAATAAGACGAAGATAATTATTCCTTCCCAAGGTTGTGATGATGAAATTTAGTAATCCATGCAAAGCACTTTGAGCAGTGTATAACATGTAGTAAGTGTTCAATACTGTAGTGTCTAATGATTATTACAATGACTATAGTAATCCATTTCTCCTTAAGGGAAGTGAGAAGGATGTAAGAGATACTCGGAACTAGAAACTAAGGCTGTTGAGTACCTGCACAGTGAGTTTAGAAGAGGTAAAGAGTTGTTTGGGATAAAAAATAGGGGCATATAGGATTACCCTGGCAAAGAATGAACAGGGAGAGAAAACAGGAAAGAGAAAATGAAGATAGAACCTGGAGAAATCCTACATTTGAGGCATGAGAGAAGTCAAAACAGGAAAGAGAGCATGATACAAATGGGTGATTGCAGCTTTTCAGATGCCAGGACACGAGTGTGATAGGATAATCAAGGGTGCCATGCTGGCAGAAGATGAGTGAGGAGAGGAACCTGCTACATGACAGAGTGTTAGCAGCCTTTCAGCAGAGTTAGAGGAAGAAGCCACACTTTATGAGAAAGTCCCAGTTTAGGGACACAGTGGACCACAGCAAGGCAGTTGGTGGTGTCAATTTTTCAGTAGTGTGGATTAGTCCGTGTGTAAATGAAGGACTGATGTAAATAAAATGCAGAAGTCACTTGGTTCATTTGTGGAATGTTTTCTTCAGTGTATTAACATTTTGTATCACTGGCTAATAGCAGTTGAAAGCAAAGTACTCAAACACAGCTCAGGGAAATAGTGAGCCATGTGTCACCCTGTGTTCTTTCACTTGGCTGTTTGCCTACTGTGTCTTAAAGTACATTCCATGCCAATCTTCATGCGTTTAGTCATTGATTCCCTACCATTAAGCACCTCAACCTTTGTGATTACTTCTTCCACTACATACCTCCTTTCTTTTCCTAGGTAAAGAGCTGTATTTACCAGAGCATTTCTTCATTAGGAATTTAACATTAAAAAAAATCACAGTGTTTTTTCTCTTGAAGACACAGGCACAGGGAAGGACTTTCTAAACAGAACCTAGTTGCACAAGAAATAGCATCAAGAATTGATGAATGAAATCATATCAAATTAAAAATCTCCATAGTAAAGGAAATAATTAATAGAGTGAACTAACTTGTAGAATGAGAAAAAGTTTTTGCTAGCTACTAGCTACTTCTCAGAGGACTAATATATAGAATTTACAGAGAACTAAAAAAAATAAAGACTTCAAAATAAAAGACCCAATTAAAAATGGGCAACTGAAATGAACCAGTACATTTGGAAAAAGTAAACTTGCTTAATAAATACATGAAAAAATGCTCAACATGTCTGGTCATGAAAGAAATGTAAATTAGAACAACACTGAGATTCTATCTTACTCCAGAAAGAATGGCTGTCATCAAGAAATAAAAAACAAATGGTGGAGAGGCTGCAAGGAAACAAAGCACCCTTCTCTATTGTTGTTGGGAATATAGAGTGGTATAACCACTGTGCAGATCAGTACGGGTATTCCTCAAAAACTAAAAGGAAAAGTTGCATTCAACACAGGTATTCCCTTTCTCAGTGTCTTCCTCAAAGAGTTAGGGACATCATACCACAGTGATATATGCATACCTGTGTTTATACCGCACTACTCATAGTAGTTAAATCTTGGAAGCAGTCTATTTGTCCATTAACAGATAAATGGATAAAAATATGACATTTATATACAGTGGAATATTACTCTGCCATAAAGGATCAATTTGAGTCATCTGTTGGAAAATGGATGCACCTTGATACCATAATGTTAAGTGAAATAAATCAGACATACTAGCTTAAATATCATATAACTCTTCTTCTCTTATATAACCAAAAGTATAAGTAATTTTAAAAACAAAATAGATAATAGGAAAGATAAATAATAGTAAACAGAAACAGATTTTTTTTTGCAAAAGGGAAGAGCGTTGAGGGTGAGAGGGAAGGGAAAAGAGATGAAAAAAATTAAGATGTGTTATGTTCATGTACTAACTTCTCATGATGAATATATTTATTATGTACTGCTAACATGTACTAATAAAAATTTTTAAGACAGGAAACAGGAACAGGAATCTTTTTCAAATGAGAAGGGCATCTAGAGATGGAAGGAGGGGAAGGGGAATAAAAAGAATTAAGATAGGTTAAGTACATGTACTGTACCTACTCCCTGTGATGAGTATAAACACTGTGTACTGCAAAAATACTAATAAAAATAAATACAAAAAATAAAAATTAAATTTTTATGATGATCATTTTCTTAGTGTTCCAATTAAAATCATAAATTCTTTCCCAAACACCTTTTCCCCAATAGACCCTGATAGTTTTAGAGTTTGATTTTGTAGTGTTAGTTTTTCCAACAAATTGTATGTCCAGTTATAGAAGAAATTCCCATAATTCCCTTTCCCAAGAATGAATAATATTGGAAAGAGAGGTAGCAGGGAATAACAGGGTCTAGGGAAGATTTTCCCCCAAGGATCAGCAGATTTAACTGTCCTTGGTCACAACTTGTCTAAGTCAGTTTTCCCTGAGTGACCTTTTCCTAAACGCTCTTTGTTATGTATTTAGGTGGTTGTATTTTTGTGTTAATATCGTCTCTCTGATCTCTTGTGACAGTCTGAACAAGTGTCCGAGGCCGAATTGCCCCCACAGCTGAACAGAGCCCCTTCCCAGGCTGCAGAAAGTAGTCCAGCCAAGAAGGTAAGGCTGGTGTGATGCTGCTGTTATGACAGCATTATGAGCCCCTACCCTGGGCTTCTTGTCTCTATTAGCAGACCTATCATTCTCAGGCTCTACATCATGAAATGAATGTGAGTGATCTCCATTTCCTACATCTATGTGCCCTGTGAATATCAGGATCTTGCAGTTCCTGGGACTGACCTTTGATGCCACAGATAGTTCACGCACCTGTCTTCCACCCCCAACTAAACATGGTGGTCTTGCTTTTGGAAAGATCAAAAGTGCCACAAGGAGGGACAGGTGCTGTTAGTGAAACTCCATATACCTGCTAAGCCTTTATGAGCCCCCTTTGGAGGTGGGGCAACCTCCTGTTTGTCTTTGTACTGTTTTTCCTCTTTTATCTTGGTGTTCTTTCTTCTGCCCAGCCCTGCTGTTAACTCCCCTGGAATTTGCTCAGCTAGTGCCACTACCCTGTTTAACTTCTCATCTTCTTCTTGTCCTTGCCTGTTCTCTCCCAGGCCCTTTTTCCAAAATGATGGTAAGTCTTGGGCTCAGGAGCATAGGTGGGACAGGTTCCTTCAAAGAAGGCCTCTATCTCCTTCCTGAACACAGTGTGGCTCTTTTCCTTGTCTTCATGTAGGAACCAGGAATAGGACAATGTCGAGCATATGACTAAGACTCACAAACTTCAAAGCCTCAAACATAGTCCCAAATCTCCAAAACAGAAGTCAAGTTTGTCTTCATCTAGAAAAGACCCATGATGTTAGATACCCAATGTGAGTTTAAATGACAAGAAGAAGTAATAGACTGCTTGGACAAGGGAGGGAGAGAAGGAAGTAAGGAAGGAAAAGGAAGAAATGAAGGAAAGATGGAAGGAAGGAAGGAAGGAAGGAAGGAAGGGAGTGAAGGAAGGAGGGGGGAGGAAGTGAAGGAGGAGAGAAAGGGAAGGAAGCCAGGTATAGTAGCACAAACCTGTAATCCTAGTGCTCTGGAGGCTGAGGCAGGATCAAAAGCTCTTCAAGCTTAGCCTGGGCAACTTAATGACATAGTGTATTATGGTTTTAATAGAGAAACAGATACAACACAAGCTATACAAATGTATAAGAAATTACAAGATTGGCTTATGATGGTCAGCCACAGAGTAAGATGAGGAAGCAGAGGTTGTCTGCATGCTGGAGGCTGAAGGATTCAATCCAAGGTCTGGAGTTCACTGCATTGTCTCATGCAAGTCTGCACCAGCAGGCCATTGGGTATGCAATGGAAGGCTGAAGACTCTGTGCCAGAAGTCTGAAGAGTCCAAGCCAGAAGCTGAAGAGTACACTGGAAGCCAGGAGATGATGTCCAAGCTGAAGGCGAAGACTGGAGCTCCTCTGAAGAGCAGAACCTTATCCATCCTTCTTCATTCCTTTTATACTATCCAGTCAATGAGCCACCCTACAGTGGGTCTTCTACACCCTAAGGTGTAGAATTGCTAAGTCAACTTAGTTAAGCTTCCAGATGTCTCAAGTTGACACAAGCAATCAACCACTACACATAGTAAGACCCTGTCTCAAATAGTAAATTTAAAAAGGGTCTGAGGATGTAGCTAAGTGTGAAAGCCCTGGGTTCAACCCACACTATTGCCAGAAAAAGCAAGGAAGACTGGAATCTGATGGAAGGAAGACAGGAAAACCGAAGTCCAGTGGCTGCCTCCCTCTAGTTCCTGCCAAGCCAGAAATCAGCCATATATCCTTTGGTGTGAAGTGTGAATAGTGCAGTCTTCTGACCTTGAGGACAGAGCTAGAGGAACAAAGAACACTGGCATGATGTATGGGGGGAGCATTTAATTTTTTAACTTTGTGGTTTTTTCTCTTCTTTTTAATCCACAGGATGTACCATATTCCCAGCCCCCATCAAAGCCAATTCGTAGAAAATTAAGACCTGAAAGTCAACCTACGGAAAGCCAAGAGCCTTCTACTGCTGTAGGTGGGCCACCTTCTGGAGCATCTGTGAAACCCCATCCAACAGTTCAAAAGTAACTTTCTTTTAAGTCTCTCTCCCTCTGTGTGTGTGTGTGCATGTGTGTGTGCGTGCGCATGCACATGTGTGTATTTACGTTTATACTCACACCCATGGCAAGGTCTATGGTTATTTTATTTCTGGGATGGGATTAGAGTCTCGCAGTCACATAAAAGGCCTTATGCTGTAGGACTTGACCTGACCAAAAGGGGCAAGTGACTCCTATGCTACGGTGTTTTGATTTTCCCTTCCGCTCTCCTTCTTTTCCTTCCTCCAGTTTCTATGCTTCCTACACTTGTGCCAGATTTTTCCAGGAAGAAGTACTGTAAACAGCAGTTTTTCCTCTTTTTCTGTTTTATCTCTTGTTCTTTATGGCCAGTGGCTAGCTCCATGGCCAAAGACCCAACTTTCAGTAGAAGTGGTATGTGACTTTATAAAGATCCTCACAAAGAGTACCTGTTGTTGCACATCTCAGCCCTGAATGGGCACAGGCAGGACCTTCATAATATCTGTCTCACCAGCTGGAACACATACTGGAGAGAATATGGGGGCACTTGTGGGACTGAGACAACTATGCTATGCACAAACCATCCTTCCCTAGAAGGCTTTGTTACTTGCTTCGATTTTCCTATAGTGACATTGAATTGTTGAGGGCAGAAATCTGCTGTTGTCACTTTACTTTCAGTGAGCCCAACTGATCATGAAGCTAAATGGTCAAGATCTCTCATGATACCTCTATAGAACCTTGAAGGTCTTAGGGGCTGCTGTGGGTTTTCTTGTGCTTACACTGTTATAGACAGAAAAGCAACAGATTCTGTCAGCAACTTGCCTTAGGAGCCAAAGTCCCATTCTGAATCTTTACATCCTTCTTCAGATGATATCCCACAAATGGACAATTCCCTGGTGTTATCAGTCCATAGATGATTTATATTTTTTTCTATCATGTTTACTGAGGCCTTTGATCATCTTTCAAGCCTAGGGGATAGGTCCCTATTAGGGACAAAAATTTTCCCTTATATATGAACCTAGAATTTTGCTTTAATCTTAGCTTCATTGTTAATTCTACTCAGTCAGTGTTGGCTACAGCATTCTCCAAAGTGGGTTGCAGGGTGTCTGGTGGATTTTACTCAGATCTTTTCTTTTTCTGTTTTTGAAGCATTTCACATTTATTGAAATATAATTCACATAATATCTAGTTCTTTTTAATACATAATTCAGTGGTAGTTAGTATATTCACAAGGTCATATAACCATAACAACCATCTAATTTTAAAATATTTTGGTCATCCCCAGAAGAATCCCCATATCCATTGGCAGGTGTGTCTGACATTTGCCTTTGCACCCAGCCATTGGCAACCACTGATCTACTTTCTGTCTCTATTTTGTCTGTTTGTCCATTTCATGTAAATTGAATCACACAACACATGGTCCTTTGTATCTGACATCTTACACTTATTCTGGTGTTTTTAAGATTCATCCATGTTATAACACATATCAGACCTTAAATTTTATTGCTGAATAATATTCCATGTTATGGATATACCACATTTTATTCAACTATTCATCAGTTGATGGACTTTTGGATTTTTTTACTTTTTAGTTACTAATGTTGCTATATTATTTGTGTACATGTTTCTGTGTAGACCTATGTTTTCATTTCCCTTGGATATACAGTATACATAGGAGTGGAATTGCTGGCTTATATGGTAAGTCTGTTTAACATTTTGAGAAGCTGGTTAGATTTTATTATTGCTATCCTAATGAGTGTGGTTTTGATTTTTAATTTATTTCCTTAATGACTAACAATGTTGAGCATATTTCTATGTGCTTATTGACTGTTTATATATATTCTTTTGACAATTGTCCATTCACATTTTTCCCCACTTTCAACTGAGTTATCTTTATTTTTGACTTACAAATTTATTATATATTCTGGATACAACGCCCTTGTCAGAAATATGATTTGTAAATACATTCTCCCATTCTGTGGGTTGTCTTTTTACTTTCCTGATGTGATCAATTGTAGCACAAAAGGTTTGAATTTTGATGTGTCCACTTCATCTCGTGTCATTTAATATATTTGGTGTCACACCTAAGAAACCATTTCCTATGCCAAGTTCAGGAAGATGGATCCAGCTTCATGTTTCTGCATGTGGATATTCAGTTATCTATGCACCATTTATGGAAAGGCCATACTTTCTTTTATCGGCCTGTTCTGTGAGTGTCCCTCACCATGATGCTCTTTCACTAGTGAAGTGACCACATGGTATCCAACTGAGAGGTGATAGTGCCTGCTAGCAGCATGATTTATAGTATAAACAGTTGGGAAATTTCATACAACTTATTTTAGTTCCCAGGCTAGTTTATTGTGGAGCAATAAGAAGTGACGTAGCATTCATAATTTTTGAATCCCTGGATAAAGAGAGACAGAAGCAGGCACATGACCATTAGTCTATAGTTCTTTCTTAACCAAGGCTTTGGGAAGAATTAAGCTCTTATGCCCTTAGACATCCACTGTATATACTAAGCTAACCTTTCTCTTACGCATCTATAGTGGTAGTTGCTATGTATAGTCTTTGGGAAAATTGATAAAAGTCACAAATCATTTTCTGTAGCATTTAATTCTCTAACAGAACGCTGACTGAGAAGGGCTAAAAAAAGTAAACCAGCTGCAAGATGGTCATCAACGTTTTGGGAAATTAACATCAGAATTGAGCCATTACAAGAAATGAATTTGTGTTTAGGTATTTATATTGTCTACTCCATTTAGCACAAAGGAATTAGTAATACTTTTTTCCAAGTGAACTTCTGAGTCCAGGTTATAAGTAATAAGCAGATTTCAGATTGTGTGACCATCAATAAGGACAAAAGTAGATTGTTCTTAGAATTAGCCTTAGATATTTAAAAGAATTAAGCTGTTCTAATAGTTGTTTAGTGCTCTCTCATTGTGATCTTAATTCACATTTCCCTACTGGTGTTGACTATCTTTTCTCGTGCGTATTTGCCATCATATATCCTCTTCCTCAACATGTCTCTTTCTATCCTTTGTGATTTTGTAATTTTTTTTAAATTGTTGAGTTTTGAAAGTTCTTTATTCTGAATACTGAATATAAAGCAGTTCCTACATCTTTGTTTCACATATCCTTTACTCTGAAGCTGGTCTTTTAATCTTACTAATATTTTGTAAAACAAGTCTTGTAATTTTTGATGAAGTCCAAATTATTGATTTTTTCTAAAAGTTTTAAAGTTTTATACTTTACATTTAAGTCTATAATCCATTTTTGTTAATTTTTATATAAGATGGAGACTTAGGTTGAGGGCTTTTTTTTCTCCTCTGTGCCCTGTGGATATGCACTTGCTTCAGAATAATTTATTGAAAAGCCTCTGATTTCTGATGGACTTGTTTTGCATCTCTGTTAAAAATAATTTAATTGTATGTATTTCTGGGATTCTTTATACTGTTCTATTGTTCTGACAAAAACCATACACAGTCTTTCTCTTCTCTTTTTTCTCTTTCTTTCTTTCTTTCTTTCTTTCTTTCTTTCTTTTGAGTGCTAGAGATGGAACCCAAAGCCTTGTTCTTGCTTGGTGAGCCAGTGCTCTACAAATGAGCTATATGTATTGCCCAAAGTATATGTCAAATTCAGTTCTCTTCTTTATGGTGGTAGGTATTGAATTTAGAGTCTTGTGCATGCTAGGAAAGTGCTCTAACATTGACTTGTCTCCCCCAGCCCTTTGATTATTGTCTTTATTACATGACTTATAGTATAGGTATATGATAAACCTTACATTTCTCCCACTTTATAATTCTTTTTCAAAATCGTTTTAGCTATTCTGATTTCTTTGACTTTCTATATAACTTTAAAATACTTATGTCTTGAGCTACAAAAGCTCTTGCTGGAATTTTTATAGGAATTACATTAAGCCTGTAAATCAATTTGAGGAGAGTTAAAAACCTTACTGAGTCAAGTCTTCTGATCCATGAACATGTTTCTGCATTTGTTCGGTCCTATTTTATTTCCTTTATTAGAGTTGTATTATGTTTTTTTAAACATGGAAGTTCCATACATGTTTTATTTTATATATGCCTAAGTATTTAATTTTGAGTCTTTGTAAATGTTGTCGCCTTTATAATTTTTGGTTTCAATGTGTTCAATCTTAGTGTATAAAAATACTATTGAACTTTGTATGTTAATTTTCTATCTTACAAATTCACGTATCCCTGATGAAATTATTTGTTAGTTCTAAGTGTGTGTGTGTAGGTTCCTTGGGATTTTCTGCATGGGCCATCATGTCTTCTGTAAATTAGGGCAATCTCATTTTTTTTCTTTCTTTTATTTCTCTTTACTTACTGTGCTGGCTAGGAGTTCCAGTGCTACATTGAAAAAATGTTTGAGTGCAAACCTCCTTGCCTTATTCCCAATCTTAGATGAAAAACATTTTGGTTTTTATTAAGTATGATGTTATCTGTTATTTTTTAATAGATATTCTTTATCAATGTGAGAAAGTTCACCTTTATTCATCATTTTCTGAGTATTTTATCATGAATGGGTGTTTAGTTATATTAAGTTCTTTTTCTCCATCAATTGATTTGGTTATGTGTTTTTGCTTCTTTAGCTAGTTAAGATGATGGATTATAGTACAGTATATACATGTGTTCAAACAGCACAAATCATGAATATTTACAGTTTTATGTGTATGTTAAAATAAATTTTAAAAGATGATAGACTATGTTGATTAATTTTCAATATTATATATTGCTAAATTCTATTCACTAGCGTTTTGTTAATGATTTTTTTCATTTATATTCATAATGCTGTTGTGTCTAACTTCCTTTTTGTAATGTCTTCATCAGATTATGATAACAGAGTAATATTAACTTTATTAAATGGGTTGGGAAATGCTCTCTTCTCTTTTATGAGTTTGATTGTGTAGGATTGATATCATTTCTTTTTTTAAAAATTTGACACAATTCTCCATGAAATGTCTGGGCCTAGAGATTATTTTGGAGGGTTTTGAAAAAACAAATTATTATAAGAATTTACAATTTTATAATAATTTAAAAATAAATATGAAATATTGGAAGAGTAGTGTTAGTTTGTGCTTTTGAGGAATTTGACCTTTTCATCTAATTTTCAAAGTTTAGAAAGCTCTAGAGAAGAGAAGAAAGTTAATTCTATTTATTGTTTTTATTCTTTATTTTTTCCTCATATGCCAAGATTCCAATGTCACTTCTTTTTTTGTTGCAGGAATTTCCTTTAGCTATTCTTTTAGTGTAGATCTACTGGCACTATATTCCCATAGTATGTCTTCATCTGAAAATGTCTTGATTTCCCTTTAATTCCTAAGAATATGTTTACTGGATATGGGATTCAAGTTTGATAGTTGTTTTCTCACACTTGAAAAATGTGTCAGTTCCTTCTGGCCATCATGGTATCTGATTATAAATATGTTGTCATTTCAGTAGTTTGTTCCTATAGGTAAGATGTCAATTATCTTTCAATATTTTGAAGATCTTTTTATTCATTGGCAAAAGTTATCTTATAATTTAACTAGTCTGTACTTTTTTCATTTTCTTAAATCTACAGGTTTATGTCTTTTGCCAAATTTGAAGATTTTTCAGCTGTTATTTCTTCAAATGCATTTTCAGCTCTGTCCTTTCTCTTCTGGATTTCCGATGAGACAAATATTAGATCTTATATTTCTACAGGTCCCACTCTGTTTTCTCTCTGTTGTTCAGATTGTGTAATTCATATTTTCCAGATCACTGATTTTGTCCTCTCCATTCTGCTATTGAGTATATTAATTAAGTTTCTAATTTTTTGTTAATATATTTTTCAATTATAAAACATCAAATGGATTTTTCTTCATATATTTCTTTATGGAATTTTCTATTTGTAATTTGTTCTAGATGTGCTTGTAATTGCCCATTAAAACACTTTTATAGTGGTTTAATTAAAATCTAGTTAGATCATTTTACATCTGCATCATGTAGGTTGTCTTTTGGCATCTGTTGATTATCTTTTCTCATTCACATTGATATTTCCTGGTTCTTAGTATGATAAGTGATTTTCTGGTCTATCCCGGGCATGTTTGGTACTATGCTACAAAATTCTGGGTCACATTTAAACATTGTTTTTACGTGCTTTCTCTAACATGGCACTGATGAGGGAAGGAGTGTGGCATTTTTTTCTCCCTGATGAGGATGGAGTTCAGTTTCCTTACTTTCTTGTCTTCCATTCATATGTTCTTGGGGAAGGAGAAGTGCCTGTAACTGTTGGAACGTCAGGTTTCCCATAGATGTCCACTGACGCCATGCTGGCTAGAAAAGGGAGAGGTGTTTGGCCACTCCTTTTCATGTGACCTTCACAATGAAAAGAGGTGTCTTTTCCACTGGAAGATAGTGAAGGTCCTTGGTTTCCTACTCAGCATTCTCTGACACATGCCTTGTGGGAGGGAGATGGCTCTTTAGGGTGCCCAATGAGAAGTCCAGGCTTTCCACTTGACCTTGGTTATTAAGAATTGGGTTTAGGTGATCATAATTTTTTGTAGTGTTTAGTAATTATTTTCTAAAAATTTTCTGTGTTGCTTGGCTACCCATTTCTGTACTTTTTCTAGAGTGAGCAGAATTATAGTCAAACAGTATAAACCAGTGATGGTGAAACTTTTAGAGCTTTCAGTGATGACAAGCAGCAGGCTGTAGGTGCTAAACATATGTGCCATAGATTCGCTACCACTGGTATAAACAGAGACTATAATGGGCAAAGTAGAACATATAGTCATCCTAGTTACACCTGTTCTGTGAATTTACTACTGAGTTAATTTAGGAATACAGGTATTAAAACATTTTGTATTTTTCTCAAGTGCTCCAGATTTGTGCCAATGTGAGCACATGGATATGTGTCCCCTCCATTTATGCCCAACAATAAAGAAATAAGGGTGAGTTCAGTCTAGCTAAATTAATGTAGGATTTTCGCTGAAGAGAATTTTTTTCTATTTTCTTCCTTCAGAGTTGTCCACAGGGGCCACTTGCAGGTTTTTTAAATGCCATTAATGCTTACACAGAAAAAGCATTCTAGTCAATAAGATATGTCCAAAGAAATGTTTATTAAAAAGTCTTTGAATAAATGGAACACAAATGTTTGAGAAAGCCCAATTCATGGCTTTTGTTCAAGTTATAAAATTGAAATTACTTCAGGTGTAAATAATTCATCCTGACAAATTTGTTTCATCTGGTGTGTGTCTGCCTACCCCCCCCATGAATATGAGATTTTATTTTTGGAGCCTTGTAATGTTAACCCTTGTTATTTTAGCATCTCTCATGAATCACAGGTTTGACTTGCAGGGAAGAGTTCAGTTATCTAAGCACTTTTTCACAGAACTGTTCATACTTTTCTTTATAGGCAGTCTTCCAAACAGAAGAAGGCTATTCAGACTGCTATCCGCAAAAATAAAGAGGCAAATGCAGTGCTGGCCCGATTAAACAGTGAACTCCAACAGCAGCTTAAGGTAAGGAGTGTTTCCGAAATTTGGCCAGCCAGGCTTTTTTCTGCCTTTTTTGATTTGACCATTGGCTGCCCCTCCCCGAATTGGTAAGATTTGCCTTTGTTCTTAAATCCCTTTTGGAAGGTAGAGAGTTAACTGTACTGTAACTTCTTCTGGTTGGTTCTTGCACACTTAGAAGAAGGCTGGTAACTTTAATGTAGGGGGCATGTTGCATGTGAGTTAAAAGGGGAGAAAATCACTTACAGAGTCTGTTTGAAGCATTCTTTTTGTCCAAAGCTTCCAAGTAAACATCTTAATTGTTTAGATCCTCTTTGAAAGATGCTATATTTATTTCTGTGGAAGGAGGTGGCCTGGGTACTATCTGAGGGTACTACCCCCTGGTACCATCTCACTTTCTCAAGGACGCCAACTCTGTCCTTGTTTATCACTTGTATCTCTCCTTCATTTATTGCCCCCGTATTTCTTTCACAGGGCTGCCATAACCAAGCAGTACAAATTTAGTGACTTAAAAAACAAAAATGTATTTTCATACAGCTCTGGAAGCTAGAAGTATGAAATTAAAGTGTGGGCAGAACCAGGCTCTTTTTTAAGGCTTTAACATAGAATTCTTCCTTACCTCTTCTCAGTTTCTGGCAGCTTCTGGTGAGTCTTGGTATTCCTTGGCCTGTGGACATAGCACTGCCATCCTGCCTCCACTGTCACATGATGTTCTTCCTGCATCTTTCTGTGGCTGTGTCCAAACACCTTTTCTTATTGTGTCCTTATTACAGGGTCACAAGTTACTGGATGAGGGCCCATCCTAGTCTAGAATGACCCCATTTTAACTTGATTATATCCACAGAGATCCTGTTTGCATAGAAGGTCACATTTACAGTTACTGTGGATTAGGACTTGACTATATCTTTTGCTGAGACAAGATTCTGTTCCAGATCCTTATCTATTCACACATACACATACCCTAGGAGATTATCCATTGCCATTGACCATTATAGCTCCTTTGCTCTGGTCGCCTTCACAGCAGAATTTCTGAGGAATTCTTCTCATTCAGGGTCTTTACTTTCTTACCAGTGACTTCTGTCTCCTCCACTTCAGTGTAGCTTTTTCTGTTCTCCAATTCCCTGTTACAACCAAATCTGATGGATTTATTTTAATGTTATTTGAATTTTTAAAACAATCTATGTAACTCTAAAATCACTTTTATAATTGACTTTTCTGGTTTTCCTTTTACTTCACTCCTTAATATTTTTCCTTAATATACTGGGTTGTCTCTTCCTTCCCTTTCAAGTATCCCTCTCTTTACCAAAATATTTTATTATGAAAAATTTCAAATGTATAGGAAAGCTGAATCATATAGTGAATACTTGTATAGCCACTACTTCAGGCCTACACCTAACACTTCACTGTATTCTACTTGTACTTATTTACCCATTTGTGTCCCTCCTATCTATCAGTTCATTTTATTTTTGATATATAAATTACACCATCTGTATACTTCCCTACATATTTCAGCATGCATATCATTAGGTCAAATTCAGTATGTTTTACATATTTTTCTTATGATGTGAAATGTATATCCAGTGAACACACAAATCATAGGCAAACATTTGCTGAGTTTGTAACAAATGTATATGCTTATGGGACTCTCAAATTCCAGGTCAAGTTAGAGAACGCTACCTTCACTCTGGGAGGCATCCTTCACAGTCAGTTCCTTACCATATCCTCAGTAAATGCAGAAGGCAGCCACTATTCTGAATTTTTTATAACACAGTTTCACCTATTCTGTAGCTACATACATGGTATCCTAAAACATATACTTTTGTGTAAATCTTCTTTCACTTAGAATTATGTTTTTGAGATTTGTTTATATTGAATTGAGTTGCTAGCCTTTGTTCTGGTGTTGAGTTATAGGTAGATTCTTTTTACATATCTGGTTTACCAGTCATATATCAGATAATTTTTGGTGAATGTTTTATTCCAGTCTTTGTTTTGCCTATTCATTTTCTTAACTATATCTTTTCATAAGTAGTTATTTTTTGCAGTGCTGGGATTGAAGCAAGGGCTTCACGCATGCTAGGCAAGTGTTCATCCACTCAGCTACATTCCCAGCATAAGAAGTAGTTTTAAATCTCAATAAAGTCTTGATTTATCATTTTTTATACCTACTGCTTTTTCCCTAATAAGGAAACTTTGCCTATCTAGAAATTATGAAAATGTTCTCTTGTGTTGTTTTCTAACAGCTGTGTTGTTTTATCCTTTACACTAAGGTTATTATCCATCTTTATTTAAATTTTGTGTATTATGTGAGTTAAACTGGGCATAGTGGTGCATGCATATAATTCTAGTACTCTGAGAAATTGAAGTAAGAGGATTGTGAGTTTGAATCTAGTCTGGGAAATTTAGTGACTTAGATCCTGTCTCAAAAAAAAAAAGAACCAGGCATCCAGCTTAGCTGGTTTCAACTCCCAGTCCTGCCAAAAGAAACAAACAAAACTAAAAGTAGCACCATTTGTTCAAAGGATTTTCCTTATCAAAAATCTAAGGTAGTCAAAGTGAATTTCTTAGTTCTTAGTCTATTAAGCTAATCTGTTTGTTGATCATTATGCCAGTACCACACAGCCTTGGTTACTGCTGAATTATACTAAGGTTTGAAATCAAATAATACATACTTTTCAAACTATTATGGTTAAAACTTCATTGTATGCTTTATGCACATATAAGTACATTTTAGAATTTTTGTGTCAGTTTATACAAAATGCAAAGTGCTTGGATTATGACTGTATTTGCATTGAATGTATAGATGAAAGTAGGGAGAATCAATATATAAGTAATTTTGAGTTTATTAATTTAAAAGCATTTTAATCTCTACAACTCTTTAGGTTTCCTACAATTCCTCTGAGGAGTTATTAGTTTTGAATAAATAAGCCTTACATATCTTTTATCAAATTTATTTCCAAATTTTTGTGACACTATTGCAAATTGGATTGTTTTTTTAAAAATGTTGAGTTTATGAAGGTTACAGAATATAAGATCAGCACACAAAAGTCAGTTATATTCCAATATACAGCCATGAACAGTTGGTAATGGAAATTTTTTAAAAGTGCAATTTCTCAATAGCTTGCTTCCTCCCATATATGAAATACTTTGGTAAAAATCTATCAAAATACATACAGAATTTGTTTGCTAAAAATTGTAAAATGCTGATGACAGAAATTTAAGAAGATGTGAATGAATATAGAGACGTTCTGTGTGTGTGTGTGTGTGTGTGTGTGTGTGTGTGTGTGTTTGAGACATTCTTTGTGGATTTGGAAATTCAACATAGTAGAGATGCTATTTTCTTTACAAGTGATACTTTGATTCATTATAATACCAGTTAATATCCCAGCAGAATTTTTTTATGAATATAAACAAGCTGATGCAAAAATTTATATGTAAGGGCCAAGGAAATTAAATCACTAAAACAAATTTGAAAAGGAATAACAAAATTGGAGAAATCACCATCAAGCTTCAATAATCAAACAGTATGGTACAAGGATTGGTGTCCAGATCACTAAAACAGAATATAATCTTGAAATGTGCCACATGAATACTGCTGTTTGATCTCTGATGAAGACCCAAAATCAACTGAATATTGAATATTGTCTTTCAACAATATTTTGTAGCAATTGGTCACTTGTATGTTTTTAAAAAGCCTTGCTAACCCTTACACCATATTATACAAAGGATAGCTTAAAATGGATCATAGACATAAATGCAAAACATAAAGCTATAAACTAGAAGAAAACAGAGGAAAAAAGTCTTCATGATCTGAGGTTAAAATGACACCAAAAACATAATCTGTAAGAAAGAAGCCTCAATAAATTAAATTTCATAAAAATTAGAGTTTTCAGTATGCCAAAGACACTGTCAAGATAATTAAAGAGACAAGCTATAGACTGGGAGGGCATATTTACAAATCACATGTTGAACAACAAAAAACACCCTTGTATTCTGATTATATAATGCAGTCTCTGATTATATAACGCAGTTGTGTCCATTTACTTGTAAAAGTCTCGATGCAATTTTTCTTTATAGCTGAGTAGTATGCCATTGTATAAAAATGCCACATCTTTTTAATACTTTTTTATCCTTTCCTTTTTTATCCATTTCTTGATTGATGGGCACTTGTGCTGTTTCCAAGATCTGGCTATTACAAATTGTGCTGCTATAAACATGGGTGCACATATATCACTGTGGTATGATGTTTTTTGTTCTTCTGGGGAAATGCCCAGAAGTGGGATAGCTGGGTCAAATGGAATCTCTAATCCTAGCTTCTTGAGGAATCTCCCACTGATTCCCACAGTGGTTGTACCAGTCTACACTCCCACCAACAATGGAGAAGGATTCCCTTTTCCTCACATCCCCTCCAGCATTTGTTGTTGGTTGATTTCTTAATCTTGGCCATTCTTTCTGGGATGAGATGGATTCTCAGTGTTGTTTTAATTTGCATTTCCAGAATGACCATTGATTTCATATATTTATTTTTCATTTGTATTTCTTCATCTGAGAAAAGTGTATTCAGCTCAGATGCCTATTTTTGGATTGGGTCCTTGAATTTTGGGGGCCTGATTTTTATTAATTCTTTATAAGTAGATAGAAGTCTTTTGTCTGAGAGAGAGTTGGCTAAGATATTTTCCCAATTTGTGGGTTTTCATTTCACTCTGTTGGAGATTTCCTTTGACATGCAAAAACTTTTTAATAAGATGAGATCCCAGTTGTTGATTCTAGGAAGTGTTTCCCGTGCAGTTTGATTTTTGTTTATGAACACTCTGCCTACTCCTCTGTCGTCAAGATTTCTACTGACTTTGTCTTCCAGTAGATTTAGTGTTTCTGTTTTAATATTTAGATCTTTGATCCACTTTGACTTTAGTGCATGGTGTTAGTCATGGATCTAGTTTAGTTTTCAGCATGTGGAGAGCCAGTTTTTCCAGCACCAATTATTAAAGAGGCTTTTTCCACTGTACATGTGTACTAGAATGAAAACATTGACTGGAAGTCATAGCTTGTTGAGGGTCTTATCAACTTTGTGCTTTTCTTTCCTGTGATCTGGGTAGACTGTATGGTTGGGGAACCTCCCAAGGCAGTTTCATTGGTTCTTTCCTCTTGCTGTGGTTGGAAATGCCAGAGAGGAGAATCTCTTGGTCCTCCACATGGGGGAGAAATCCTGGGTTCAGTGGAGCAGGGGACTCCAGGTAGAAGCACCTAGGATATTTGTGTGTGTATATATATATTTTTTTCTTCATTATCTTGTCCTCAATTGTGCCTATTTCTTGCTTATACAGAAGTTCTCTCTTTTACCATTTCACTGAATAAATCTTCAAGACTCTGTTCTGGTGTCAGGAAAGGTCTGGGGATCTATTTGCTTCCAAAACAACTTTCAGCCAACTTTTTTTTGAAGGTAGTAAAGTACAACAAAACAAGACAAAACAAAGCCAATCTGACAATGCAGTGAAATTGGTACAGAACTTCAGAGCAGGATACCAGGATAACAGTAATAGGTGCCATAGTATTTCTTCTTATCTTCACAGTATTTGTCCATTCAATCAGATATAGCAAAATCAAACCAAAAACAGAACACTAGAAAACCTATCACAACAGAATATTGAATAGAGCAAAACAATCAAAACAAAGCAAAACAGTGAAAACAATATTTACCTTCAAAGAGAAGACAGAAGGAAATCCCCCATATTTGCTATATTGCATACGGTCATCCTCCCAAGAGATGCTCAGACCTGCGGCCGCAGGTCAGCAAAATCACCTCTGACCTCAACACCATCCAGTTGCTAATTGAGGGAAAGAGAGATGGGATGTTTGATTTTTAGCCCGAGGGAGATGTTGACTTGTTCTCTCCCTGGCGCGCCCGCTGCTTGCTCCAACATGTCAGCCAACATTTGTTTTGTCAGCCATTCTGCTGTCCTTCACTCCCACTTTCATAGGTCTGGTCCTGCCAGTTGGAGGCTTTCTGGGATTCCCCTATATAAAATCACATTAGTTCCTGCTTTTCTCCTTGCTTAGCTTGACAATCAGTTCTCTTTGCTCAATCTGTATGTTAAACAGTTCTAGGTCTAGTGAACTCATGTTCTGAGGAATTCTCAAAGCAGAGCTGTAGTCATGGCCCCTAAATCAATTCTTTGACTGAGCAAGTTTGCAGATAAGGATGCTCCTTGAGTGAGCAAGCATTTGGGTATGCTCAAGAAAGGCCATCTGTATTGTCAAAATGTTATAAGAGGTGATCAAAAAATATGATTAAAGTTCCCATTCAAAAGCAGTTATTGTAGTAAAAAGACATCACCATTAATCTTTCTCAAAATATTCCCCCTCACTTTGAAAACACACTATCATTCTTACCACTTCCTGAAGCAGTTCTGGAAGTCCTCTTTCATGAGTGTCCTTACGAGGTTGTGGTGCACAGCATGGTGGATGTGGCTGTCGAGTTCCATCCAATAGAAAGGCTCCTAAAGACATTTTAGTGTGTCTTCATCTATCTTACTCAGCAGATCTGTGACTGTTTTGACTTCTGGCTCTTCCCCAAAGTAAAAATGAACCACAAAAGGTAAACATTTAGGGAATCGAGACAGCCATGACAGTGCCACTAATGGCATTCATGGAAGAGGACTTTCAGAACTGCTTTAGGAAATGGCAAGAGTGATGGGATAAACACATTTAAAGTAAGGGAGAGAATTTTGAGGGAGGTTAATAGCAGGTTGTCACTTGGTAATTTTTAAAATTTAAATGTTCACTGTATGTTTTGATTACACCCTATGTACTGATCTGTCTCCTAACCCTTCCCAAAGGTGCCCATTTACCAGAGTGGCTATATATTTGGGGAAAGGGAATAGGTAGAATTGGAGAATGACTAGATACTAGCTCCAAAGTGTGGACAGTTTTAGGAGACTGAAAGTGTCACTGTGGCCCACCAGTCAGACTGGGGCTTACCGTGGCCAGGTCATCAATGGAGCAATTGTGCCTCACAGTAGGCACAGTGGATCCCAGGCCACGCCATGGTTCCTTCCCCAGTTCTAGAATATGAACTTTGAATAGATGTACTTGCATCTCACAGAATTCCCACATTTCCCCGCTGGTTTTTCTAAATCACTCATCAGTTTGTCTTTTAGCTTACATATTTTATTGCCATCATTTCTGCCCATTTGTTTTTCCATGTCTTGTGAGTCTATGACTTTAAAAAGTTCCTGTAATTTTTTTAGTGGAGTTTCAGGAAGGAGTGAGGATGGACCTATAAGTAGTCTTCCATATTTACATGGAACCCTTATACTGTTTTAGTAGATGATATTTCCATGTCTATGAAGACCATCTATAGGCTAATGAAGCCTACATTTATTTTGTATTTGTTAGTCTTCTGAAACAGTATCTCCCTATGTAGTTCAGACTAGCTTTAAATTCACCATGTAACCCAGGCTGTCTTTGAACTCACAGTTCTCTTCCTGCCTTAGCCTACCAAGTGCTGGGATTACAGGTACACACCACCACTCCCAGCGTGAAATCAACATTTATGTTTTGAGCCCTGATTCTCTTTTCTCTGAGCATACATATTCAACTTCTTAGCCCTTTCTCTTTTTATATTTAACAAATATCTCAGACACTTAATTTCTAACCCTCTTCTTGAAATGCCCATCTCTTATGCAGTCTTGTTCTCAGCTAATTTCTTAAATGCAAAATCATTGGAGTCCCTTCGAGGGTAAGGGAATGGGAAAAAGAAAGAAACAAGTTGTATCATGTACAGGTACAAATTCTTTATGATGAATGTGATCATTATGTATATCTAAAATGTACCAATAAAATCTGATTAGAAAAAATACCAGCTTAGAAAATCATTGGCATCTTCCTTAAATTTTCTTTCTGTCCTACCTTGACTTCATTAGCAAGTCTATTCAGTTCTAGATTCAAGGTCTATCTAGAATTCCTATACTTCTCTTTACCTTTATGGCTGCTGCCCTGATTGAAGTCATTTTCATTTCTCACCTGAGTCCATGTAACTTTCCAATTGCACCACTGTTTCTGCTCTTGCATTGTTGTAGTGTTGTAGTGCTGCTTACACTGTAGCCTGCACTGTAGCCTGGGTGAGAATTTGGAATTATACCTTGTGGAATGAGGCAGGTCTTTCCTGGTTCAAAACCTTTGTTGTCCCCCACCCTGTACTTTTATTGCCTCTTCTCACAAAGCCCTGTAAGGTATGGCTTCTGTCTAAATTGCTGACTTCATCTCTTGCCAATGTTTTTCTTGCTTCCTCTGCTCTGGTTATAT
>PVJX010028596.1:0-23747 GCA_004027295.1 Dolichotis patagonum | reverse complement strand
TCTAGGCTGGGATTGGTGGTGTGAGTGCTGCACCTGCCCAGCAGTGGATAGCCAGTATACTATACAGGGGAGGGAAGGAGGCATGCTTTACCCTTTTTGTCCTTGTCACTCTTGTTTCTTGTCATTTGTGGCTGCTATAAATAGTTGCCCCTTAGCCACACTACTCTGCTTTGGAGCCAGCTGATTATAGACTGAAACCTCCAAAAACTGAAAGCTAAATAAACCTTTCCTTCCTTAATTTTGAGCATCAGATAGTTCATCTCAGCAATGAGAGAAAAGTAAACAAGAAAGAATCTGGTACCAGTGGAGTGGGGTCATTGCTGTGACTATACTTGACCATGTGATTCAAGAGCCTTTGGAAATGGCTATGGGAAGAGTTTGGAAATATTCAGAGATATCACTTGACAGCATACAGCTCAAAGGCCTTAGGCTGTTCTGTATGGGAGATTCTGGTCACAGCTCAGAAAACCAGTAAGACCAGGCTTGGGAGATTTCTGCTTGAAAGAAGGATGGCATTGGGTGCTGGAAAGAAGGATGGCATTGGGTGCTGGACTCCAGATATTGTGTGTTATGGCTTGGCAGAAGTTTGTCTTTATTTTGCTCATGTCCAGAGACTTTGCCTAAGACTGAGATTAAGGACAGCAGATTAGTTAATCTGGCTGAAGAAATTACAAGGCATTCAAAGTAAGGCTGTGGCATGGCTATTTTTGGATGCTTTTAGCCAGATTTATGTTGTGAATTAAGAGCAAAGGACTCAGCAGGGTTATTTAGAGTATACTCAGAAAGGAAACTTCAGTAAAGCTGTGGACTGTAAAGATAGAGCTGAGACCTTGACTACTGAGAAGGAACAGGAAAATAAAAAAAGATGACCTGGGGACATCAGAGGAGGCAATGGGGGCTCTCTGCCCTTTGCAACCTCAAAACTGCAAAAGCAAAAGACTCTGCTTAGAAGAGAAAGCTACAGAGTGCCATGTTCCAGAATGATAGTGGCAACCACACAAGGTTCCAAAGTGGCAGCAGCAATAACAGGTCCCACAGTGGCAGCGGCATAGAGAAGCTCTTCCTCACTATTGTGTTCAGAGTGCTCAGCAATCCAAGTACTCAACCCTACAGCCAAGAGAGAGAAAAACATGGCTACTGCTCCAGCTGGCAGTGGATCTTGGCATCATTGATGTGGCACTGGTGTTAGGCTCATGGAGAATGCAAGAGTTCTGAAGGTTAAGGTAGCTTCCACCCCAATTTCAGAAGGCCTGGGAGGCCAGGTAGTGTGTCCCTGAGATGGTAGTGTATGAAGCTGTGAGTGTGAAGCTAAAAATGCAATGGAGAACCCAGAGGCTTAAAAAAGCCAGAAACATTGATCACTTAAGGAAAGCTGCAAGGACTGAGTGGAGCTGGCCTGAGAGAACCCCTGGGAGCTAAAACCACTGGAAGTGCTGTGGAGGTGGAGTCACTCAAGCTTTTTGGAGCTCACAATCAGATTGCTTCAAATGCCGAATGTGGAACTCCAGGATTTAATACTTGCCCTGATGGATTCTGGACTTCCTTTGGTCCCATTCCTCTATATAGCCCCTGTTTGTACCCTTTGGAATGGTAATATTTACTTTGTGCCACTGAATGTTGGAAATGTTTAACTTTGTTTCCATTTGTACAGAGGCTCATAGCTAAGAGTTTGCCTTAGATCTTGGAGGAGAGTTGGCATTTGGACTTTTTGCAATACTGAAACTGTTAGGATTTTGGCAACTCCTGCAGATGGACTAAATGTCATTTGCATAAAGGATGTTCATGAGTCTTTGGGGGGTCAGAGGTAGAATGTTATGATATATGTTTGGATGTCCCTCCAAGCCTCATGTAGTCATGGAGGTGGCTGAATCTAGCATCTGTGATTGGTTCATTGTCTAGGACTGGAATTGATGATGTGAGTGTTGTACCCACCCAGGGGTGGGTAGTTTGTATACAATATAAGGGAGGGAAGGAGTCATGCTTTTTTCTTTGTGCCCTTTTAGCTCTCTTAGCTCTTGTTGCTTGCAGCCACCATGAATGGTTGCCCCTTAGCCATGCTACCCTGCATTGGAGCCAGCTAATTATGGACTGAAATGTCCCCAAACTGTAAGCTAAATAAATCTTTCCTTCCCTTGCTTTGGGCATCAGATAATCCATCTCAGCAATGAGAGAAAAGTAACCAAGACATTTGTCAAAGACACACATTATCTAGAAATTATCTTAAGTCACTATTCTTGTGTCCTAATCTCATTTATAAGGTAGATATTCTTTGTTTTGCAATTATTCTTATATCCATTTTCCTTTTTCAAATGCTATATATCCTATCAGTTCTTTTCCAATCCTCTCTGAACGTCTACAAATATCTTTCTACATTTTTGGTTTTCTACTAGCTTTTTCCTTTCCTTTTTTTGCTATTTAAGTGCATCTTGCACAAAATTCTTATAAAATATCTTTATGAAATATAGACAACAATGCTATTTTTTCCTGTTTGTTAACCTTCAATAACTCTTAATTGCTTATAGCAAATGACTTCAAGCACTCCTGAGCATAATGTTCCAGGCCACGAGAATTGAGATTCCTCTTGCAAAATCTTACCTATAACTACCCTGACTTTCCAAAGCCTCTGATGACCTGGAATGCTTTGAGGCTTTCTCTCCCACAGGCCTACCCATAGCCCTGTGCTCTGCACTCCTGTGCTTTTTGCTCATATGCTTCCATTCTTTTGTCTCCACTTTTTCCATGCTCCATTCATTCTTCAACAACAGCTCAAATCCCAGAAGCTTGTGCTGGAGTTTCTCTCCCAGCATGGCATGCCTTTCACTGTGCCAAATTACAAGGGTAAGTGTGGAGGACCACCTGGATGACTCTTCTTGAATAAAGAGCAATTATCTCCATTTTGGCTAAACCTAGCCCTATCTCCATGTATAGAGATATGTGCAGAGCTGGCTAGGCCATTTCTTTATCCTTTCAATTGGCTTTAAAATATGTAAATAGAGCTGGCTGAGGTGCTGATGCATAATCGTTAAAGCTAGGTGACAGTGGCTTTTTACCTGCCCTGGGACTGTCCAAAAACATGGTTGAGCTGGGTGGGATGAACAACCACAGTTGCACGCTGTCAACTGGGATTGAGCCTTAAAATAAGAGGCTTTGGCTTCCCAGGAAAGAAAAATTTACGCATCAGAACTGAAGCACCACTTCAAAACACAATCAATTGTGTTATGCAGATTACTCCTTCTGTATATTCTTCCCTCTGCGTATTGCAGAGGTGATCTCAAGCCATCTATCTAGCCCAGCTCATAGCATTCATGTACTTTCTGCCTTTCTCACAGTCACTCAACCTCAAGCAACTCCCTTCTTCACAAGTTAATAAAATCCGGGTTGGGCGGTGGGTTGAGGCCTTGGTTGCAAGACCTTCATCTCAGCCAAATTTAGGACATCTTTGCACTCCATAACTATAAATATGTCTTAATGCTTTTATTTTTGCCATGAATTGCACTGTAAGTGTAGACTGGAGTTAACTCACTGGAATTTCAATAACTTTTCATGGGATTACAAATGTAAACTTCCTGGGTCGTGATGAGGACCAGGAAAGGCTCTCTATAGCTAAGCATCATTCAATTCTTCTAGAAAGACAAATCTGGATCCATTAGGTGCCAAGACATTGAGCCCTAGGGTTCATGGATGGATAATAAATAGTTTCTAAGGTTCACTGTCACATACTCATCTCTCTTCATAAGCTGCTACTGTAATTACTGTCCAGAGAACTGTCTTTCAAAAATCTGGAGTCATAGGAAATTTTTTGTTTCAAATTGCCAGTTAAACTTTTCTGATTTAACCTTTAAAAAATGACTTGTGTTCCTTTGTTAGATTGAAAACTTTTCCCTCCAAATCACTAGTTGATGAGAATGGACAGGCATTTATGCAATATGTATTGAGGTGCTATTTTTGCTAGTGTTTCTCATGGTGTGGTATGTGTAGCAGTCGCTTTTTTGAGGCACATCAAACCCATGATTTTACAAATATTATTGCTTAGGATAAAACCAGACAGTGCCTACTTAGGTGTTTCAAAAGCGAATCTATTTAAACAAAAATATTAAATAATAATGTGTCAAATGACAGTTATGGAAATACCATATGTCTTTTGAATGTGTTTATATCATATTGATTACTAAAAATGACCTTGTAAATTAGAAACTAAAGTCAAGGTAAACACTGTGACTTACTCCGGTCATTTAGCTAACAAAGCTAAAGGATTCAAATGAAGGTGCCTATGTCTCTCTGACTGAAGCTCTCCAAACTAACTCCCTGATGTCCTGTTACATAAAGAGATATTTATCCCAGTTACTCAAACGCGGGTGTTCGGCCTGTATTTTAATACCCCATCTCATCTCCTCTAGAACATTTGTTTTTTATTTGTAAATTAAATCCCTCACCTCCAGATAAACAAAAGGGGCACTGGAGTGAATTTTTTGTGTGTCTTAAGCATTTATAAAAACATACAAGGAAAAGGACTTGATTTCCTGCCTGGCTGCGTGAAACATTAATTCTTCACCTTGGCACCTTGGACTACAGCTGTAATAAGGGCCTTTATGCTCAAATAGGCCTTTAAACGGAAGCCCTGCTGAGCAGAGACCCACTTTCTCAGCCCTGCTCCTCTGTGTTGTCTTTTCTGCCAACTGACCAGGCGGAAGCAGCAGCAGGAGAGGAGAGACTGCAGGTAGGTGGGGAGGGGATCATTTTGAAAGCCCTAAATCCCTTGCAGGAAAGAAGCAGCTGCTCCTTGTTTTTCTAAACATCTGTCCCATCTGTCCATCTGCCCCTGGCTGTAACTCATCCTTTGGAGGCTCAAAGTAGTTTAATATGGGTCTGAGGAGGAATCACTTCTGAAAACTGGTTGGTGATTCGAAATGGACATAAATGCCACTCAGAAAAGTTGGAGTGTGGGGGATCTTAAAGAAAAATAGCTATTCCTCTTTCTCACAAGTCATACAGATTTAAATGATAGAATGAATATATTTATAATATCGCCCAAATTGAATTGTATGCGCTGAGGTATTATTTCATAAGACTCTGGTACCTGTAACCACTCACGTTTTGATTTTAGCCTCTAGACGAGATATAGACCACTGACTTAAAGAGTAATAATGATACTGCAGACCCTACACCACCTTTATGGTAGAATGAGCTCTGCACTTGTTGCACCTGTGGAATTTAACAGCGAGAAAAAAGGGTTTTAATTTAATTTACTTATTTTTCCCTAGTACTCAGAAGACCAGTTGGAACCCAGCAGTCATAAAATAGAGATTTATACATGAATGACAAAGTCAAAATAAAGGAACGGGGTGTTTCATCTGCTTTCTGGAGGCAGGCATAGGAGACAGACTGCACTTTGGCAAAGCAGCCCAGGGGATCACAGCAGCCCCAATCGGGACAAGCACAATCACAGCCTCAGACTGTGCAGTTAGACACCTGCCCCGCCCAGAGCCCGCGCGTAGCCACGCCCCTCCCTGATCGAAGCTTCCATCGGTGAAGTCGCTCTATTCCAGTTACAGGATTCGGGGCGGGGCCAGCAGGGCGCAGGCGCAAAGGGAAGCGGAAGTAGGAACTGGGGAAGGAAGGAGGACAGCGGTTTGCCCTGTTTCGCTGAGGCGTCGCGGCGTTCCTCCTCTTCCCGCGGGAAGAGGCGGGTGTCAGCGCTCGCCCAGGCTCCTCCCCTCCCCGCCCCCTGCCCGGGAGGCCCGGGCGGCCACCGTCTGTGCCAGCCGAGATGGCGCTCGACCCCGCAGGTACGAGAGCGGGCAGCGTGGTTTGCCGAGGCCCTGGGCTTGGATCTCGCGCCACGGGCCTCACACTGTCGCCTGGGAAAGGCGCAGAGTTCTGAGGTTGCACGGCCTCCGCCGGCATCAACCGGGGCTGGCTACTTCTGGGTTTCTGCCGACCTTGGCTTCTTCCTTAGTGTAGGTCATTTTCTCATTGGTTGGAGTCAGTGCTAGGCGAGGGGCGTTGAGTTTGTGGTCTAGACTCTCGTCTTTTGTGGCTTACAGAGATCTTCCTTCATTGAGCGACTGTCTTCATTGCCATCCTTTCTGCCCTTTGGGTCACAGACTCCTTTAACCAATATTACAGACATTCTTGCTCCAGAAGAGTTTTCTTTGCCGTGCTGGTGCAGAGCATTACTTTATTTTTCGAGTAGTTCATGGACCCTGTGTTCATGCTTGTAGCCCAGTGTAACAGTTCCAAGGATCCGTCACTGTAGCAAGAGTCAGTTGTTTTGGAAAGGATCTTCAGTGTCTTAAATGTTAAGTGCTTCTGCACATTGGCATTAGAGATTTGCAGAAGAAATCAATTTACAGTAGAGATCAATTCCTCTTGAATTCTTGCACAAGCTCATCCACTTTTTTTTTTTTTTTTTTGATTCAGTAAGGATATAGGTAAAGAACTTCCGTTTTGAAGGAAACATAAATAGGAAGGAAGGTAGGAATGCGTTTAGTCCATTCCTTTCATTTTACGGAATGAAAAACTCAAAGACACTGGGGCATTTTATGCTTTTGGAGCGAATAAATTGATTTCCGGGCCCTCTAGGAGGTTGAAAAATACATGTAACACACAAATGATACATTTACGGAATAGTTTATTATCAAGCTAAATATTTGGAATTATCCAAACATGGTAGGTTCTTTTATCTAGGTTTTACAGATTGCAGAATTGAGCCTCAGAGAGTTTAAGTCACTTAATCTAAGCAGATAGTAGTGAAATCAGCAAATACTCTAATTTGAAGCACGAAGGAATTCTGGAATACATATTGATCCTGTCAGCTAGGTGATTGATGCAGGCAACAGTCTGGCTTTGAAGGGTATAGTTTCCAATGATTTGAACTGGGAAAAAGGCATGAGCAAAGGTCTTGCGAATAAGACATATTATGTATATTTGTTTACAGGTTATTTGATTCATGGAGGAAGAAAGTTTTAAAATAGGGCTTGGCTAGGGCAAGTTCAGGTTGAATTCTGTCAAATTCTTGTGTTTCTGACCTGGAAGTGATTATTAATCTCATTAGATGAGAAGACTGAGACTCAGGAGGTTGAAAACTTCTCTTTGTCCATGTTGAATTTAAATGTAGAAAAGGAAAAAACTTTCATCCTTACAATTGCCACCTTCTTCTAGTTACTCTTTAACACCAATTTTGTGGTATGCCCAAGGCCACATCTGGCTAGAATCCAGGTGACTACATTTTCAGTTTAGTGTTGTGGGCCATTTTAGTGTATTAGTTAAGCAAAATAACTTGTCAAAAGCCCAGCATATGCCATGATTGTTTTAAGTTGTGGGAGGTGGTAGCAGCTGTCCCCAATCTCTTTGGCAGTGAAAAAGGGACCTGTTTTTGAAGTTTTGTTTTTACCCATTTTGGCTAAAGTTAAGTTGTAGACTTACTGAAACGGACAGAGCAAGTCCTCTGGGGAAAAATAGCCCCAGTGGAAGTTGTAAATAAATGAGTGGGTCACGCATGAACTAGAATGAATGTTGGATTCTGATTTAAAGCCTGCCCTCATTCGTAGCTTAATTGATACATGCTGTTCACTGATTGGGTTTTTATGTAAGTCTGCAAGCAGTGGATTTGTTATGGTCTTTATAGTTAGGCTTCTCTGCTAATGTTAATCTGTAGTTTCAGTTACTCCCCAGCACTAGCATCACCGTTTGAGCTCCACCCCAGATTATCAGGCATTAAATTTTCATAAGAAGTGTGCATTTAATGGTAGGGTTTGTACTCTCGTGAGACTGATGTTGCCACTGCTTTGAGAAGATGCAGAGCTCAAGTTCTAATGCAACTGACGGGGGTAGCTGTAAATACAGATGAGTTTAGCCTGCAGTTCACCCCCTGTGCCACCTAGACCTAACAGGCCATGACGGGGTTGTAGTCAGGCCCAGGATTTGGGGACCCCTGGCATATAGGACAAACAAATCCTTCTCCCAGGAGGAAGAAAACACTCCTCCCCCACTCATGTATTCACATATGCTTACAGAAGCGGATAAGCTTTGTAAGAAAGTAAATGCTGTGATGTGTGTGTTAGACTGTGAAGGGAGGACTCATTTAGATAATGACAAGTTCTACCAGGAAGTATCACTGATTGTAATCCTATGGATGAGAGGAAGTGACCACGTGAAGAGCTAGGGAAAAGTATGGAAGTAGCAAATGGTTAAAATATTTTTTATTCTAGGTTATTAGTGCATATGTGTAGTATATAATATTTACAATGCTTGCGGGAAGTTGGTGCGTCTATGTAACACATTTTAATTGCTTTTTTAAATTCCTTTTCCCTTCCCTCCTTCACCTACCTCTTGATGCCCCCCCTTTTGTACAGGTACCAACTCTACACAAGGATTTTAATCATTATGTACTGCAGATATGTGCAAATGCTTAAAACATTTAACTAGACTTGAAGCCAGAGTGGGAAGGAGATCCCTAAGAAAGATTGGGAAAGTTGGTAGGAGCCGGGTACCTTGATGTTGCAGAGATGTTTTTCCTGATGGTGTCAGAAGCCATTAGGAGCTTTCAAAAAAAGTGGAGATGTAGTAGAGTTGGTTTCCCTTTACTATCCTGGTTTTAGTAACAGTGTAGTTGGAAGAGGAGTCAGGAGTAGAAGCTGGAAAACAGGTGGAAGTGGTGGTTCAAGCCAAGTATATATCTTAGCCAAGTGTATATCTTAGACTATGGTGATTGTAGAAAAGATGGAAAGAAAAAAAAGGTGTCAGTAAATGTTTTGCAAAAGAAATTGGCGGGACCTGCTGTTTCCTTAGATAAAGTGGGTGAGAGAAAGGGAAGAATTAAGGATAATTCCTAGGCTTTTTACTTTACTAACTAGATTTGACTTAGCAACATGTCCATTGGAAAATTTGACAAAAGTAGTTTGGAAACAGTGGAAAATAAGAAAGTAGTCAACAAGTTGGGAAGATTTGTTTCTTAAATTGCCTTTGTTGCTAGGTATGGTTGTGCGTTCTTGTAATCCCAGCACTCGGGAGGCAGAGGGAGGAGAATCTCTGCAAGTTTGAGGCCAATCTGGGCTATACAGCAAGAGCCTGTCTCAGAAAAACAAAACAAAACAAAAATTGCCTTTATCAATCTAACTTTCAAAATCTAAAACAAGCCTTCAAAAAAATTTCAATTTTGTTTGGTTTTGTTTTGTTGGAAAGTTTACATTTACATTGTAATATGTTATGGTATTTTGCGGTCCTAAGTAGTGTGGTGCCCATACCAAGCAGATGAATAGCTATGCTGAATGAAGTTTATATAGCAAAGTCTGTTTTCCCATTTGCTTATATTTTTGAGATCTTCATAAAATTTTGATTTTCAGTTGGCAAGCACTTTTTAAATAACTTTGCGGGCATCATCTTTTCTCAAAATCTGAACCCCAAAATGAAATGCCGATATAGTCATCTTTGTTTTTTTAAGCATTTTGGTTATATTTAGTTGAAAGAACAGCCTTTCCCAGGGGTGACAAAGGGAATTGGAGGGAGAAGGAAGCTGGCCATGGCCTCTCAGCAGCCCTTGTGCCACAAGCTGGCAGCAGTGGGGAGAAGTCCTCCTGGAAACTGGAGCCTGGCACGGTACAGGGACCCCTCCCCTGGTGGGGAGGGCAGAGCTGCCAGGCCGCTAGTGGTCACCGATCACTGAAGTGGTTTGCGAGGGCTACTGAGCCAGTCTGATGACACGATTCTCGCAGTTGTTCTTGGGGGAGAGGGGCGTTAAATCAAGGGATGACAAAAGGAGCCAAGACAGTGGCTTATTCAGTTCGATTCTGAACCACGATCAGGAAATCGACTTTATCTGGTGCAACCATTATTTCATTTTTCTTGGAGCGAATACAGAGGAAAGTGAGGTCATTCTGGGGGCGATTTCATGTGGGGTGCTCCGTGCCTTCCAGATGAAGTTGTCACGAGGTTGGTGGACTGTGGGGTGGTGGGATTGCCCGTGGTGCTCTTGACCCGTGTGCTTCCTGTCTTCAGGCCACCATGATTCCCGCGCACCTTTCCGGCCCCGAAGTCGTGTCAGTGACCTTTTCACCTCTGCCATCTCAGGCTCATGCAGCGGCTCCGCGTGGCCACTCTCAGCCCGGTTCAGCACCTTTCTGCGGCCCACTTATTCTTATGTGTACTTTCACTTACTGTGCTTTTGGTAATGCAGAGGTAATAACAATAATCTTTATGGGTTTATCAGCCATAATTATATTCACTATTTCTATTACAGTTTGCTGAAGAGAGTCCAGAGCATCCAGGAAAAGTGGCTGAGGAAAGATTAAACTTTTCAGACATACTGATGTCTAAATCGTACCCTGAGATATTTAGATTTAATTTGTCTGGGCTAGGGCCCAAGCTGCCAGTATTTTAAAATACATTATAAGCAATTTTCATGTGCAGACAGAATAAAGGAGAAACAATATTTTAAACTCTCTGAATTTGTCCTTAAGTTTTTTCCCAGTTGAGCCTCTATTCTTACAAGAAATTCTCCCTTGTATCTTTTAGCCATGAAGAGGGCCTTTGACCTTACAGTAATGACATAAGAATTTACAGTGTAGCTCATTCTCCTGTAATTAGACTAGTTAGTTTTATCATTACAGTTTTTATGATTTTATATTTCTTGCTACACGTATTGTATATTTTAAAAATCTAGTCAAACTTAGGCAATTAAAATTTTTAAAGTTTTAAAATTCATGTAAGCCATGATCACGTATAGAAACAAATGTTAAAGATTGGTGGTTTTTTCTTTTCATTAATTTATTATTATTTTTTATTAGTACATTTGCAGTACATAATGCTTGTATTCCTAGTATGGAGTTGGCACATGGATGTAACACATCTTAATTAGTATAATTTTCCAAAGGTAAAATTATGACCCATGCAAATATCAAATGAATATGTGTTGAAGATCTTCAACTCATTAATTAGTGTGGGTACAGTAAGATGTAAAAATCAGCCCAATAGGCACTTGAGAAGCTAGTACTTAGTTTCATAAATTGCTGCCCTAGATAAAAAAAAAAAAAAAAGTATCAAAGTTAACTTTGGGGTTTTCTTTTCCAGTGGCTCAAAATTATTTCTACTTGACAGAATTCTAGAGGTTAACGTCTTGCTCTAACAAGTTGTAAAATAGCCCAGTAATCCGCAGTACCAAAAGAACACCCAGTTAGGCCTTTGCCCATTCCAGTGTTCCAGGCAACTTTTCCAACATTATATTCCCAGGTGATAGGAACCTGGACCTGCTTGTTTAGATTTTTTTGCTTTCTCTATGAAGTAGTAGTGTTTCCTTTCTTCCTTCTGGCTTCCTTCTTTTTAGCAGGGTAGGAGGTTTCTCTTTTGTCTCATTTAGTTTGGGTGCATGGCAACTCAAGGCAAGTTCTTTCAATCATGTATGCCTGTGCACATCTGCCTGTGTCCATCCATGTCTTCCCCATTGCTGTTTGCTTCCAGGAATCGGATAAGTGAATGAAGATGGGACGGTGATAGGGCTCAGGGGTGGAAAATGAGATGAAGAACTTAAAGGTATTTCATGAGAGGATGTTCGAAGTGCTTATGTCTTAGGATGAAGTCATTGTGGCAGCTTGTGGAGTAACTGGTTTGTTGGGGTTCTTCTAGTGGTTCCTGTGGAGCTGTGACTAGGTTAGTATTAGAGCTACCGACACTCATGCAGCAGTGAACATTTTTACTTTTTAAGTTACATATCTAAACAGATTTGAAGAATTTTTTCCCCCACGAATTATGTGATTAATTATGCAAAAGATTATGGAGCTGAGTGGAAAATTTTTGCTTTTATTATTGCCTCTATCTCTTGAGTATCTTTTTTGGTCATGCTTTATGTATATACTTTTTTTAACTATATTTTTTTAGTCATGGGTTACATTAGTAGTTCAAAGCTGAAAAAAAAAATAGAGTTTGAATTTTGTGTATTTCTAAACCAAAAGTGTATTTGCAATAGAAAATAAATTCTGTCTCACTAAACAACCTTCTGAGGCGTTGCTTGGTGAAATAAAAAAACCAGCTGAAGTAAAAAACGTAAGAAGAGTTGAGATCAAAGAGAAATGTATGTCATGGCAGTGGAAGACTTCAAATTGTGAATCATGAAATGCCCTGTAAGCCCTATCAAGAACTCTGAATTCAACTTGATATACTGGTGCTTTCCTATAATCCCAGCACTTGGTAGGCTCATCAGGAGGATTGAAATGAGTTCAAGGCCGGTTTCGGCTACATAGTGAGTTCAAAACTAGCCAAGACCCTGTCTCAAAAAAAATAACAAAAATAAAAACAAAGACAAACCAACTAACCCAAACCCAAAAAACCCCAAAAAACTTTTTATTCTATCCGAAGAACAGTAGAGGGCCTCTGCAAGTTTTCAGTTAAATGTAACAAGTGGAACTTTCTTTGCATTTTGGCAGTTTTAACTTTTTTATTAGTGTAAGTTTACAGTACGTAATGATTACATACCTCCTGGGTAGCTGGTTCACATACATAACACTGCTTAATTTTTTTTTTTCATCTTCCTCTCTTCCTTACCACCTCCCTCATTTCTTGGTTGCTTTCCTCTTTACAGATGGTCTCTTTTCTATTATCTGTCTTTTATTTTGCTTTTTTATGTTATATTTTGCGTTTCTCATATAAGAGCAACCATTCAATATTGAAGCTTCTGTGTCTGTTTTATTTCACTTAGTGTGACGGTCTCAAGGTGCATCCCTTTTGCTACATGTGATTCGGCTTATCCTTCATGGCAGAATAGTACTCCGTTGTGTATGAATACTGCATTTTCTCCTTCCAGTCATCTGATGATGATGGACATGTAGGCTGCTTCCAGGGTTTATCTACCCTGAATTGTACTTCTGTAATGTGGGTCTGCATGTGTCACTGTCCTGTGGTGTCTGTAGCTCTTTTGAGAAGAGACTTAGAAAGGCAAAGCCTGGGCCAAATAGAATTTCCATTTTTAATTTTTTGTAGGGTCTCCATATTGATTTTCATTGTGGTTGTAGTATTGTTTTATATTCCCCAGAGTGCAGAGGGGTTCCTTTGCCCCACAACCTTGCTAGCATTTGCTATTTGTTTTCTTGACTATGTCCATTCTTTCTGGAGTAAGGTGAAATCTCACTGTTGTTTTAATTTGCATTTCTCTAATGGCCAGAGATGCTGAATATTTTTATTTTTTCATGTATTTATTAGCCTTTTGTACTTTCTTCTGAGATGTATCTATTCATTTCAGTTGCTCATTTTTTGATTGGTTCTTTTATAGGGGAGTTAACTTTTTTGAGTTCTTTATATATGCTAGATATTAGTTCTCTGAGAAATAGTTGGCAATTTTTTTTGTCTGTTCTGTAGCTGTCTTTCACTTTGTTGGTTGTTTCCTTTGCTGTGCAGAGGCTTTTTAATTTGATAAGATCCCATTTGTTGATTCTTGATGTTATTTCTTGTAGGGTTCTGTTCAGAAAGTTCTCACCTAAGCCTGTGTCTTTAAGAGTTTTCCCCATATTATCTTCCAGCAGATTATGTGCTTCTGTTTTAATGTTTAGATCTTTGACACATTTTGACTTTAGTGCATGGTGAGAGATTTAGTCTTTTTCCTGTGAATAGTTGGTTTTCCCAACACCATTTAGTAAAGAGGCTTTCGTCCATTGTGTATTTTTGGCTTCATTTTGGATTAAATTGAGTTTATACCCATTCATCACTGAATACTGCAGTGATGATATATATTTCTCATAAGATACATGATATCTATCTGTAGGCACATGGCTTCTGTCTGTTGTAGATGATGTTAATTTTGGATCACACGTGTTGCATTTTGTAAAGTACTACAGAGTTTTGGCTAGAAAGTTTGAATGATATTGGCCCAAAATAGACCAAGTTACTTTTTTTTTTTTTGTCTTTTGGCCATTGCCCATACTATTCTTTTTTTTTTAAACTAGAATTTTCCTACTTGTCTTCTTCCCCTCATCTGTCTAATTCTTGTTCATGTCTTTAAATTCAGTTTTGTAAAAGGCCTTTTCCGATTTTCACTACTCCCAAGTCTTTCAAAAATTTTTAAAAGATTTGGAATTTTTAAAGAAACACACCAAAAATTATACACATAAATCATATAGTATTTCATTCTAGATCTAAAATTTTTTCAAGAAATAAAATGAAGTCTACAGATAAGATGTGTCTTTAGGTAAAAAAAATAATCTGAGAGATGAAGAAAGGCAAGGAGAGTGAGCAGATTCAATCTGGTTAGTAAATAGTTAAGTGTTTTCCATATAATCTCACTTCTTTAAATTCATGTCCTAGGGTAGATGACTATAAAAAGGATAGGCCTAGATTGTGGGAGGTTGTGCCCCAAGACTGCAGGACACGGTTGTGGACTCTCAAGTTAGGAAGTTAGTAGAACTGACTTCTTGTTTCAGTTTTTGTCGTCAGCTGATTTTAAATGCGTAATGTGAAGTTTGAGGGAGCAGTTGGAAGAGTAAATTAAGTCAGGTGCATCAGGTGTCTGCTCAGGTTTTTCAAAAGCCTGAAACATCAGTGATTCTGAATGTCATTGATCTCAAGCTCCTGACTCAGCACAGAAAGCTCACAGAAAAACAACAGCAGCAACGAAATGAAAAAGTTTAGTTTTCATTAACTGAGTTAGTATCATTGTTTTTTGTTTGCTTGTTTTGTTTTGTTTTGTTTTGTGTTGAGACACAGTCTCCCTATGCAGTTTAGGCTGGCCTTCAACTCTCTGTGAAGCTTAGGTTGACCTTGCCTTTGTGAGAGATCCTCCTGCCTCAGCCTTGCAAGTGCTGGAATTACAAAAGTGTGCTATCTATCACCCATGGCTAGCATAATTTATAAGGGTGTTAATAACATATTTGTAGAAATCTTTGTTTACAGATGTCATAAAGCTGATCAGTATTATCTAGTACTTGATATAAATGAACCAAACAAAATTGTGCCCAAGTAAGAAGACTGGTACTCAACCTTCTTGCCCATGAGTTTCCTATTATATTTTCACATTTTAATGTAAGGAGATGAGTAAGAAAGTTTTTAAAGAATTGGTGTTTACTTTCATATTGTGTTTTTACTAAATAACTGTGTCACTGGGGGATTTTTAGACATCAGAGAATGTTAAGTATGATTAATTGAGTTTTATCACAAATGCTTATGCTGTGGAATAAGGAAGCTTGCCTATATTACTATGGTACATACAATCCCTAGAATATTTGGTATATAATAGGTGTCTAGTAAGTATTCGTTCACAGAGAATCTGTGGTAGTCAAATACGGAAATTTCTTAAATATGCATGTTATTTTTTTAACAGTTAAATAGTTTTATCATGTACCAGAAGTTGGGGGTAGTTACAGAGAATTAGATACAGTTCCTTACTGCATTTAACGGAAGTGTTTCACGTAGTACTTCTTAATCTACCTGCATTTTAGAATTGTTTTGGAGTTTTATAAAAAATACTAACACCTGAGTTTTATCCTCATGTTTCTGATTAATCTGGGTGAGATCAGGCATCAGAATTTTGTAAAGCCTTCTCAGGTGGTTTTTAGTACAGTAGAAAGGTTTAAAACTTGTACAAAAACCTGTTTTACTCAGTACGCAGGCTACCATAACAAGATACTATGGAATAGGTAGCACATACAACATACTAGGTAGCTTGAGTAATAGAAATTTATTTTCTTGCTCTTCTGGAAGCTGCAGAATTCATGACCAAATGCCTGCTGATCTATTGCTGTTGAGGACTGTTTTCCTGGCTTCCACAAAGCCTTTTTCCTGTATGTCCTCATGTGATGGAGGATGAGGAATCTCTACCTTTTATAAAGCAGTGAATCCTATTGTGTTAGGGGCCCACCTTGTGACCTCAGTTAACCTTACTTAACCTGAAAGCACTATCTCTAAGGACAGCCACATTGCAGTCTAGGGCTTCAACGTGTAAATTTTAGGGAAGGCGGAAAATTCACTTTAGTCCATAGCAACTGTTGATGCAGCAGAAGATTGCATAGATAGGGTGATATGACCTGTTATAAATTCAGATGTGATTGAAGTAATAGAATTGATTCAGGTAAAATCTCATGGAATAGAAATCACTTTTGGGTGCTGTGGCCAAGAAGAACTTTGAGATCCAAAAATGTTGAATTGGTTATTAAGTAAATTTTGATAATGAATAATAAGATTTAGAAGATAAAAAAGATAGGAGATTGAACTGGTGTTTTGTTTTACCAGTTTCTGGATCACGTTGAAGTATTCTTTGAACTCCATGTATTACCTGCTTCTGAATGAAATGGTGTTGGTAGGACAGTTCCTTTCGCCATTCCTTTATTCTGCTAATATTATTGTACACATTCTGCCTACTGTATACATGTAAGCTGATTTTCCAGATAAGACAGATAACATATCTAATGGGATGACAAAGTAAACTTTCAAATTGTATTAAATTTGAGATTGAGATACTGGTAGATAGGATTTGGAATTAACAATAAGTTAAAAATAGGAGCAGATCCCAGGTGGGGGTGAACATTGTCAAGTTGATATCACACATGGCATCTTTACAGATAAAGCTTGTGGGATTGTCTCAAGAGGAATACAAGCAGTTAGTTACTTTGTACATTTTTGAGTATTGTTACTATTGTTGACAGTATTTTTGGGACTGCTTAAAAGCTTTCCCTCAGATACTATGATAAATTAATTTTAATATCCTCATTTTGATAAATACTTGTCCTGAAAATGAATTTAAATTCTGCCAGCGATAATCAGATAAGGGTGATAGGTGATTATCCTAGAAAATACTACTCATTTTTCTCCATGAGACAGGTATTAAGGATCTGGTTTTCGTCTTTGAGTACACCATGACTATACTAAGAAACATGATGTGATTTGAACCAAGGTTGGGTCTGTGAAGTGAATAACTTTCTAATATAACAATAATCCTATCCATTATCAAAGTAGTACATATTCTTTAAGTAGTTTTTATGAAATATTGTTAAGATGAAGAAGAACCAGTGGAGATACACAGTATTCTGCCATCCTCTAGATTTAAATGAGGCGAAGAGCAAGTTAGTTATGCAGTATGCAGTATTGCTAAGTAGGCCACAGGGCAAACTGTCCTTTATCAGACATCTACTTCTATTCCCCATAAAATTGTTTTTTTACAAACAAGACATCATTGGGAAGTTGCACTTGTGTGAAAAGATATTCTCAACATTTTATCAAATTGAATAAATATGTAAGTTCACTTAAATAATGGCTACAATGGAGAAATAGTTGCTGTTGGGATATAGGTACATATTAGTGTGAAAGAGGTGGTTATCAGCAGTGAAAGCTGATAGGACAAGGAAGTTCAAATAAAGCATGTTATTGTGACATATAGGTAGCGTTTGACACAGAAGCTAAGCAGAAATAGGCATGTTTACCTCATTTATGTAATTTCCATAGTTTGTAAGAGTTTGAGCTTAGAAAAATAGGTTGTTACCAATGGACTGAATATTTGATTTTTTTTTTTGAAGGTGTTTATCAGCTACCTTACAAACTGCTCCTCTTACTTTTGTTAAACGGTTTTTTTCCCAGTATAGAATTAGAATTCCATTTGCTTTTACTTTCTAATCAAAAAATGAGAAATGTAAAGTTTTAAGCTTTGCTTGTTCTGAAACACAGGGTTCTTCCCATGCTTTAGCACAACAGTAGAAGCCACTTCACCTTGTCTGTCCCCGTATGCAGGCTGCTATCTCATGTGCAAGGTGGTGTCTGGAAGATTTAGGACCTGGGAGACATGATTTGGACATCGCCAGATTCTTGAGAGGCTTAGGTAATTTTACTTCTGTGAGCCTCCACTTTTTTACTGGCAAAGTAGAACCAAAATACTTACCTGAAAGGTCTTTATGAAGACTATATGACCCTCTTCACCAACTTGTTTCTTGGCCAGAAGTAGGCTGGAATGGTAAGGGGAAAACCTTTCCTACTCTTGACTTACCTTTGTTTTATCAGTTCAAGTGGGGGCTCCAAGAGAGGAAGATGTAAAGAAGGCTGATCATCACTGTCTTAGTTTTCCCAGTTTAAGCCCTCTCGAATACCTCTTTCCACATTTTATTGCACGAATCTGTGAACAAGCTTATAAGAATGTGAAAATCTGGTTATGAGTGTTCCTATCTTTGTGATCAAGAGAGCTGAAGTCTGTTTAGCTTTTGGGTATGGAGCATTTAGGAGCTAATGTTGAGACTGACGATCTTACATTGTACATGATGTATCTGTCTGGTACCTTGCTTTTCAGGGTCTTCGTAACTAGTAAAGGAGAAGGGCCTCAAGACAGAAACTGTTGTTAGTAAGAGTAGTTTTGCAGATTTATTCCAATCATTTTTCCCTCCTCTAGAAATGAACAGTAGCATAGAGAAGTTTTCAGGAGCAAGTAAGAGAAACTAGGAACTTTAAAAAAAAATTGCATTAACCTGAGTAACAGTCAGGTTAGTTACATCAGAGCATTTTTGGTATTGAAAAGGCACAGGTGTCACATTCCTTTTTGTGAAAGATTCTGTAATATTCTGATTTGCTTCACTGTTAGCTTTGTGGATTCTTAGCAAGTGCTGTTGTCAGTAGTCTTATAGTTCTGCTATACTGTAAGAACACATGAGCCCCAAAGCAAAATCTATGCTAACAGATACTGCCATTGCGAAAGGTGAAAATTGACTTTCAGCTGATGATGGAATGTTGAGAAATTATAGAGCTTCGGAAATTTTCCCTGGTAGTGTTATTCTGATTCTTTATCTTAGTATAACTTCATGTGACTATATAGTAGCAGACTTTCATGTTTTTTTTTTTTTTTTTGTACCGGGGATCGAACTCATGATCTCGCACTTGCCAGGCAGGCGCTTAAGCCACTGAGCTAAATCCCCAGCCCATAGTAGCAGACTTTCAAAATCTAATTTTTTTGAGCCGGCTATTGTATAAATAAATAAATATATATATATATATATATATATATTCTTATTCTATCACCAAATGAAAAAATCTTTAATAGAATTTATAACTGTTTTTGATTTAGCACCAAGAGAAATTAAAATCAGTATTCATGCAATTCTGGAGTCGTTTCTTTGCCTTAGGAGGTGTTAGAAAACTAATCAAAAGGAATCATTGCTAACCATTTAAAAAAATGTTTGGTGGACTATTATAGCTTAGAGTTCATAATGAAGATAAATTTCTATTTTATTTGTGAAAAGTGGTTCATTATTACAAAACTGTGTACGCAAATAACTGACCCAGAAAAATAATGCTTTGGTTATCTAAGACCATTGCAAGATTAACAAAGAATAGATTGGTAAGGGCACATTAGAAATAAATTAGATCAATTAAAAATATATAAATAGGTAAAAGTTTGAAATTGATTTTCTAAAATAGATCCGTATATCATCATATTCCAGTCTATTCAGTAATTACACTAATTGTTGATCTAGTTCTGACTGGGAACAAGGAGAAAAAAAGAATATGTACAGATAGTCCTAGTTTTATTCCCTTTTCAGTTACTTGTTAATTTTTACGTGATGAGATGTCCCTCGTAAGTGTTTCAAATTCAGCTTCCCTCCAGCAGTACTTAGTGTTTGTTTGGTATCTCTATCTCGGTAGGTACTCACTGCCTTCCCCTGGGAAATGGCGGGGACTCCCCTTGAGTCATCCCTTTACTCATTCTCTTCAGGTCCCATCACTCTTGTAGGGCCTCCTTTGAGTCTGTCCTTTTTTCTTCGTCCATATTTTCAGTTCCTTATAAGGAACTCTTTTTTTGATCTCATCAAATTTCTGGAAGAACTAAGGGAGAAGAGAAAGTGTCAGTTGATATAGCACAGAGTTCAGTGAATTGGCTTGTGACCAGAATCTGGTGAGATTTCCAAACCAGATATGATTAGTTAACATCTTGAAAGAGTTGTTTAAAATATATAAATATAAAACATTTACAATCTTGTCCTTAACAGAAAGTTTGTCTATCCTAATAATAAGCTGTGAAAGTTATGATACCAAAAATTGAATCAGTAGTTTTTTCTCTTTCTATCGGTATGTCACAGACACATGTACTATACACACTCCCCAAATAAACCCATGAGAAGTGGTATATCAGGGTTTCACAAGAGAAATCACCAATAGGAGATAAAAGTCTATATATCTCTATCTGTTAATACATATATATTTTCATAGCAAGATTCACAGCAAGACATTGGTTTAGGTGATTGTGGAGACCACTTAGGGGAGCCTGGAATGTGGGGCAGGGCAGGCTATGAGAAAAAGTAGGTTTAGAACTCTTGGTCAAGAGCTGAACTGAAGTCAGCAAGTAGAATTATTAAGGCTTAGCATTTTTTTTTTCCTTTTTTGGCGCTTTTGAGACGGAGTCACTATGCAGTTGAGGCTGGCCTTGAATTCACTTTGTAGCCTCAGCTGGGCTGGACTCACAGTGATTCTCCCACTTCAGCACAGTGCAGGGATTACCGATGGGTGCCACCACTCCTGGCCTGAAGACTTGCCTTGTAAGGCTTTTTGACTGAGTGAATTATTCCCACCCAAATTATTTTGGGTGATCTCCTTTACATAAGTCTACAAACCACTTCCACTGCAACACCCGAATTAGTGTTTTCTTGAATAATTGGGGGCTTGTAGCCAGTACAAACTATCCATAAAACTGACCATTGCAGATGGTTTACACCAAAGTTTGGAGGAATTGATAATCTTTATACAGTTGAGTTTTCCAAGTCTGAAAATCTGAAATGTGAAGCTATTTACTTTTCGGATGATCAGCTGATGAAGTCTATGCAGATTTTCCGGAATCTTAAAAAAAAAATTCCTACGTCTAAACTGTTCTTATCCTAAGCATTTCAGATAAGGAATGCTCAGCCTGTACAGAACATTCTGGAGAATGTGAAGGGAGGAGGGGAGGTTTCAATTTGTTTATAAACTGAAACTTTGATATCAAAACAGTGTGAAGGTAAAGAGAACAAACCCTTAGGCAAATTTCAACATAAAGATAGCTGAAAATATTCTAAACAAAATTTGAGCAACCAACACAGGAATCCTGTTAGTTGGTATTCATATCTTCCTAACAATTATCATCATGAAATTTAAAAAGAAGATGGCAAAAGTTTCCCTAAAATTGTCTGCTTAGAAATTGGAAGACAATCATTGTCAGATTGCTAAAGTAATGTGCTGGTTACAAAGACAGTATAAAAAAATTGAACCTCTATGTCAGTAGTAAAAAATTGCAGCATGTTATTTATGTGAAGATATCTTTAGCAATATAAATAAATTTAATGAAAGATGAGCAGTATCTCTGAAGAGATAATCAAGACTTCTTAACTACTGAATTATCTTCTAATATTTGTTAGTTTCATGAGTCCAGATTTTATCTTTTTAAGCAGAGCTGTTTTAGATTGAGATAAATGGCCAGTGAAATTTACAGACCTTAAGTGAATTTTTATAAATGAATTCCCCAGTCACAACACCCACCAGAGGGTATACTTCTCAACTCCCATAAATACCATTGTTCTAATTGTTATCACTATAGATTATTTTTGCATGTTCTTCAGTCATGTGTTGTGTACTCTTGTGTCTAATTTCTTGAGATTCATCCATGTGTTTTTGTACTACTGGTACAGTATTGATAATATCTTTATTCTTAAGTAATTTTGGCTATTATAAATAATGCTTTCACAAGCAGTTTTGTGCAAGTTAGGAATGGAACATAGGTTTAGAGTATATTTAGCTTTATAACTCAACAAGCAGTTTTCCAAAGAAGTTTATCGTTTCACACTCCCACCAGCAATAAATGAAAGTTCTAGTTGTTTTACATTCTCTCCATCATTTAATGTTGCCATTGTTTTTAGTTTCAGTTATTTTGGTAGTCGTGAAATGATATCTTGGGTTTCATTTGCATTTGTGCACCATTTTGTGTATACGTTATATATCTTCAGTGAAATGTCCTTTTGGCGTTTTTGTCCAATTTCATTGAATTGGTAACGTACGTTCTTTATATAGTCTATAATCAAGTTCTTTGTCTCTATCTATCTATCCTTTTCTCATGGCCTGTGCTTTGCTTTTAATTTTTTAGCAGTGTCTTTTGATGTTCAGAAGATAGTATATTTGATGGAATCTAATTTCTAATTTTTTCTGTTGAGTACCTTGTGTTCTCTTTACATCTTTGCTCCAAGGAATTTATTTTTTTATTTTAATGGTCTTTTTCTTTCTTTTCTTTTTGGCATATTTGTATAGTCCTTCTGTCATGCTTTAGTAAAAATACTTTTATTTTCTTATTGACTATCTTGGGTGCATTGTAAAATAAATTGATAGTATATATGTGGAAATAATCCAGACTCTTGTTTTGTTAATGTTATTTGGTTATCATCATTTGGCCAGTATTACGACAATTTGATTGCTGTAGCTTTGCAGTAAAACTTTTCAGTTGCTGCAGATCATCCAAATTTGGTCTTTTATTTTAATGTTTTGGTTATTCTAGGTCCTTTGCTTTTTCTTATACTTTTTTGGTTTTTAAAAAAAATCATATATTTGTTTTATAATAACTTAATACAAGAAATTGGAAACTAGTACAGTATCCCCTACCTTTTCCCCAGCTTTTCCTAAAGATATATAGCCATAGTATAGGCTGTTGCCTTCAAAAGGACAAAACTTGGTATTGAGGGAGACTAAAATTTTATTCTTTTAATATAAACCACTGTTATGTATCCAGTATATAAACATATACATTGTCTCTGTGATATTAATATTTTGTAGGAGGGCGTTAGGAAAAAAGTCACAAAGTTGCCTCTTAGAGCAAAAATGTAAAGGTTGGAACACACTGCTATGACTTACTATTAGGAAGAAACCAGGAATTGACTTTGACATAATACTGTTGAATACAGATCTTAGTGGGGTTTCAGCAGTTTTTAAAGGTATTTTTTTGCCTATTATTAAATGATACTTTATCATCTGTAGATATTTGAGTAACCATAACCACAATCCACATACAGAGTTGTTCCATTACCACAAATAAAATCCCTTGTGTTACCTCTTAATAGCTTTGCTTTTAGTGGTCTGTTTTCCATCACTGTAATTGTCACTTCTAGGATATAAGTGGAATCATACATGTAACCTTTGAGATTGTTTTTTGTTTTTTTTCACTTGCACAGTGTCCTTTCAACCCATTCAGGTTGTTGTTGCCTATCAAAAGGTCATTTTTATTATCGCTGAGTAATATTCACTGTGTGGATGAGTCTATTGTTTGTTATTTCACTTGGAGAAATCGTGTGGCATAATTTCCAAGTTTCGGCCTTTTAAAAAAATGGTTCTGGGGATTAATCTAGGACCTTTGCACCCAGCCCTTTTCTATTTGATTTTGAGACAGGATCTCCCTATGTTGCCCAGGCTGGGCTCAAACTTAGCAATTCTCTTGTCTCAGCCTCCCAAAGTAATAAAGGTACAATGAAGCTTGTTTTCAGATTTTTGCATGAACATAGTTTTCATTTTGAATTTATAGGATAAATTCAAAAGTGAGTGAGTGATGGATCATGTGGTAAATGTATGTTTAAGGTTATACAAAATCGCATGCTTCTACTCTAGAGTTTCTATACTGTATTATGTTCCCAGCAACTGTGCAAGACATCCATTTACTCTGCATCCTTGTCAGCCCTTGATAGTATATATTAAGCCTTTTATCCATTTTAATGGGTATTTAGTGGTATTTTTTGGTAGCTTAATTTGGATTTCCATAATGGCTAAGGATATTGAGCATCTCTGTGTATTTT
>PVJX010028595.1:0-23729 GCA_004027295.1 Dolichotis patagonum | reverse complement strand
TTTTTTGTTTTTTTTTTTTTTTTTTTTTTTTTTTTTTTTTTTTTTTTTTTTTTTTTTTTTTTTTTTTGGTATCAGGGATTGAATTTGTGACCTCTTGCTTGCGAGGTGGGCATTGTGTCACTGAGCTATATCTGTGGCCCACAAGTGTCATTTTTGTCATATGTTTGCCAGGCATTTTAGTCTAGTCTCAGCCCTTCTAGCACAGGTAGCCTGCATTACTAAATCTTTTGGTCTCTCTCTTTTTTTTTTTTTTTGGTGCTGGGGATTGAACTCATGATCTCAAGCTTGGCAGGCAGACAGTTATGCCACTGAGCTAAATCTCCAGTCCCTTCTTTTGGTCTCTTTAATGGGCTCTGAGGTAATGGGCCCCTCCTGGCTTGAGTGAATTTTTATTATGGATTAAGAATTTTTCCTTTAGATTTGTTTATTTGATACTAAGAAATGTCCAAAGCTTTGCTTTGTTTCTTCATTTTTAACAAATGACTATTTTTTTAAGTATTGTATCTTTCAGCAAACTGATAAATAATGTTAAGATGTAAGCTAAAATTTATTAAGGAAACTATCACTATAGGGATTTAAGTAAAAGTTTTTTTTTTTTTTTGGTACCAGAGATCAAACTGAGGACCTTGTGCTTGCCAGGCAGGAGCTGTGCTGCTGAGCTAAATCCTTGGCCTAGTAAAAGATTTTCTTATTCTTTCCATAACATTTTGAAAGTAATATCATTAGTCGTAGTGATAGTGTTGATTGTTATTATTTTTTTTTTAGACTAGGTCTTGCTGTTAACTCAGGCTGACTTTGAACTTTGAACTCAGTGGTGATCCCCTTGCTTCAACCTCCTGAGTGCTGGGGTTACAGGCAAGCGCCACCTACCGAGCAAAAGTATTATTTTTAATCCCATTTAAAATGTCCCATATTTAGAGTTGTGTTTGTATAACATGAAATTTTTCTAAATTTCTTCTGTATTTTATTCAGCACAGTTATTCTTTATATATTTTGACTATAGCTTTTCTATATCGAATTTATCCTTAAGGACAGTCTCAGGTAGTTAATTCTAAAATTCGTTTAAGGAGAATTTCAGATGAATAAAATTGAAATATAAAATGAGGTATTTTAAAAACTAAAATGATAAAGAACCTTGAGTCCTTTTTATATGAAGCAGCAGAGGTTAACAAAACCAAAACGAGACTGTGATAATGAGGTATAAAATATACATTTGTACTATAGCAAACATGAGGGGACTTGGTAAGTTCATGAAACAGTGAGTGTTTGGCCTTAGATTGTGAAATCGTTCAGGTTCATACCAGTTATCCTCAGTTTGGGGTGGTTTTGGGGTCTCTGGTTATCTCCTTCCTTGCAGTGTGACAGCTATGAAATTCGCCCTGGTAAACACCTTGGAGTGTGTATTTCTGTGGCAAACAACAGACTTTTCGTTGGATCCATCCCGAAGAATAAGACTAAAGAAAACATTTTGGAAGAATTCAGTAAAGTCACAGGTAAAACAAAAAATATATTTATAATTTAGTTGGGGAAATCTGTTCTATTATTTATAAATTTATAAGTGCAAAAAACAAGGGAGATAGTGTGTTAAACTAAGAATTCAAGTTTTCTGTATCTAAATTGCTTCCTTTCTGGTTTATAGTGGTTTAAATAAACTCCTTCATATCCTTGATTTCTTGGAATTTCCCCTTCACTTGGCTCTTGGTTTTTGTCAGAGGCTTTGGTTTGTGGCCTTTGGTGAAATTACCCTCCACTCCCACTGCCACTTCAGGGCCAAGTGAAAGTTCTTACTCCTTTTATCTTGACTTGTTTAGATCTTTTCTTGAGACAGTGTCTTGATGTCTACTTCAGGCTACCCTTGAACTCACTATCTAGCCCATACTGGCCTCAAGCTTATAGTGATCGTCCTGCCTCAGCCTCCCAAGTGGTAGTATTACAAGCATATGCCACCACCGAGCAAGTATACTTTATAATATAGATATGTATAAATTTGTAAACAACTGAACAGTTTAACAGAATGTTATTTTCATTTATTATGCAAATTATTATAGTTCTTTTTTTCTTTCCTTTTTTTGATGATGATGATACTTGAGCTTGAACCCAGAACCTTATGCATGCTAGGTAAGGGCTCTACCGCTGAGCCACGGGCCCAGCTCTTTTTTGTTTTTTGGTTTTTTTGAGTCTGAGTGTTATTATGTTTTCCAGGCTGACTGTGAACTTGGTAATCCTCCTGCTTCAGCCTCCTGAGTAGCTGGGATAATAGGCATTTGTAGTGTTTGTCTTCAATTTACTTTTTTGTTTGTTTGTTTATGTGTGTCTTTTTGATATGGTTTCATCATGCAATTCAGGCTGGCCTTGAACTCACTTTGTAGCCCAAGCTAGACTTGAACTTGCTGTGATCCTCCTACCTTAGCCTCCTGTGTGCTGTCCATTTCATTTTTTGAATGCCTTTTAGATTCGATTTGTTAACGCTATTTTAGAGAACTATCTCCTATTGTAAAAATAATACTCCTTTACATTTTCGTCATCCAGACATAATATTCTTTCCTTTTCCCTAAAGCTTGCATTGATCTCTGTTCTGGTTTCAGCGTTTCTGTAGTCTAAAATTGCTTCAGACTTACATTCTTCTCCTGCCCTAAAATGATATATTCTTAGTGCCTTTAACATCTGTATGGATGACCCATCCAAGCCCTAGACTCCCAGTTAGTTCTCTGACCATCTCATCCGTAGTCCTTTACTTCCTTCAGCTCTGCCAGCTCCAGATCACATTCTAGATCTTGACACCAGAAATTCTGCCCATCTAAAATCTTGATTTTTCAGGTGAGGTAAAGGAAGAAATCCCAATTCGTAACTGCTTCTCCCCTTTGTGTTGGTCAGATAGCCCATTGGAACAGTTCTTTAACCATATCATTTTTTATTATTTACGAGCTTCTTTCTGGCTTCATGTCCATTTCCTCATTCCTTCAGCAGGTGTTTATTAAAGTGCTTGTTCAGTGCTGGCGTTGTGCTGTGTATTGGCATACAGTGGGCAAAAAGAGACCTGTTCTCTGCCCTCAGAGAGTCTACTTTCTGGGAAATGAATTAAGACTTCAAAATTAAATATGTACATGTCGTGGTAAAATATTTTGAAGGAAGCAGTGCAGAATATTTAGCTAGAGAATAGCTACTATCTCTGTTTCTATGGTTATGGAAACTTTTTCTGATAAGGTGTCATTTCAAGTAAGACTTAATGAATGGAGAGAATATAGTATACAAAAAGCAAAAAGACGTGCATCCATGAAAGCAACACATGCCAAGTCTCCAGGGCAAGAAATAATTCTGTATATTAAAGTAATGAAGAAGTCTGTTGTTAAAAGGTAAAATCAGACAAGTTATATGAGTGAGGAGGGCTTTAAAGGTATTTGAAGGTGTTGAGGCAAGGAATACTTCTGTTTCGCAGTTACAGAATATTATTCCTACTGCTATGTGGATGAGGGCTTGGAGGTGTGGTAAAGGGTGGAAGTTGATCCATTAGGTGAGCCTGTCAGAGAGATCGTCTAGATGCTGGACTATGGCAGTAGCAAGGGAGGTGGAATGAAGTGAATGAGTTTGGAACTGTATAGGAAAGATGATGTAAAGGAAGAAATCCAGAATGTCTCATCAGTTTCTGGCTCAAGAGTACAGTGAGGTGGTATTATTAGATAGGCGAGACAGATTTTGAGCAAAGTGGTGCTGTTTGGGACATGTTAAATTTGTCTGAGACATCCAGAAGGGCATATTAAGTGAGCAGATGTGTGAATTTAGAGAAATCTAGGCTAAACATAAAATTGAAGCCTTTATAAGAGGATAGGTAGCTGGGCATGGTATAGCACACCTGTAATCTCCAGCACTTGGGAGACAGAGGCAGGAGAAGTGCCATGAGTTTGAGGCCAGCTGGGACTATGTAGTAAGTGGAAAACCACTGAGGTGAGAGCTTGTCTCAAAACAAACCAAAACAGAATTGATTGTATTTAAAACTAGGGGTAGGTTTGAAGATGTAGATTAGTAGAAGAGTGCTTGCCTAGCATGTGAGAAGCCCTGGGTTCAGCTCTGCACAAAAATTCCAGTGACTTTAAGTTAGATTTAAATAAGATTATTTTGGCCATGATTAGTTGTTGAAAGTTAGTTCTCTTATTTTTGTTAATAATTTGGTTTTGAAGGTCCTTGATAGTGCTTCTACCAATTGTGAGGTTGCTGGGTGTGTTAGTGCACATCTGTAATCCCAGCTTTTGGGCTGAAGCCAGAGAATCACCAATAGTTTAAGGCCAGCCTGGGCTACATACTGAGTTTAAGGCTAGCCTGAATTATATCGTGAGATGCATCCCCCTCCCCAAATATTTATAAGGTCATGTTATAACACTCTAAAACTTAGTAGGATGTTGCGTGACAAAATATAGTAGTTGTAAGTGTTGTATATGGTTTTACCTTTAAGGACCCTAAAATTAATAGCAATCATGTAATACTGTTTCAAACCCCGGGTCTAATTATGCTGATCTAATTGTTAAGTAATTAGTGACTCATTTTGAGGCATTTTCAATTGTATTTTGATTATTGGCAAGTGGATTTAGGTCTGCCTGATCACTAGATGTGTGGTGGATGCTTTTGGCTTATATATCTGGCTGTTGGTTTAACAGAGGGTTTGGTGGACGTTATTCTCTATCATCAACCCGATGACAAAAAGAAGAATCGGGGGTTCTGCTTCCTTGAATATGAGGATCACAAGTCAGCAGCACAAGCCAGACGACGGCTGATGAGTGGAAAAGTAAAAGTGTGGGGAAATGTAGTTACAGTTGAATGGGCTGACCCTGTGGAAGAACCAGATCCAGAAGTCATGGCTAAGGTAAATGCAGTTGCTTGGAGTGGGGGTAGTTTATCACTTCAATTTTACACTCAGAATAAAGCTCAGACCTTTCCATGTTTATAATAAATGCCAGTTGTAGCTGTTGGCTTTGTTTTATAAGAAGCCGATTTAACCCTGCAGCAGTAGTCTGTCTTAGTATACAGACTTTGACCCTCCATTAACCATCTCTTTTCCTGCAGATTAAATGTATCAAAGGAGCCGGGCGTGGTGGCGCACTCCTGTAATCCCAGCACTTGGGAGGCTGAGGCAGGTGGATTGTGGCAAGTTTGAGACCAGCCTGGGCTACAAAGTGAGCCCAAGGCCAGCCTGAACTGCATAGCGAGACCCTGTCTCAAAAAGACCAAAAAAAACAAACAAAAAAAAAAGTGCCAAAGGAACAAAAATTACATCCTTTCAATTGAATGTTTCATAAATACTGTGTATTTGTTTATTGCTAGGCTTCCTTAGGGATATAGAGGTTATAAAAAGGAATCTTCATTGACCAAACTTACGACTTTTGTTATATGATCATGAGTTATATTTTTTAGACTTATAGCTAATTTTTCTTTTTTAAGTTCTCTCTCTCTTTCTGTGGTTAGCTTCCCTTAGAGTGTGGTTTCCATGAAGAAAGGCAAAAGATGGTCATGTTTTCTGTTACTTGGCAAAATATGCACAATAGGTCCTATTAGAGGGCTTTCTGTTCCTTCCTCAACCCTTTTCCTTTCATGATCAGGATCTTTGGTAAGAGGAGGTGCCATGTGTCCTGGTTCTTTGGTCTTCCTTCAGGTGACTTCTGAGTTTGAAGGAACATATCACAGTTTCATCTCTGCTGCTTGAATAAAATTTATGAGTATTTTGGCTATGCTTCTTCCCTTCCCAGGAAGGCTACAGCTCTATAGGTGGCCATAAGTTACTGGTTAGATTCTTCATGGCTGATTTTTTTTTTTTTTTTTTTTTTTTTTGAGACAGGATCTCACTATGTAGCCCAGGCTGTCCTTCAACTTGAAGTGATCCTCCTGTCTCATCCTCCTGAGTGCTGGGATTACAGGCATGTGCCACCATGTCCAGCAATAAAAATTCTTTTCTTCAAGCTTTTTATTTAAAATTTTAAGAAGGCAAATTATAACTGTGACTAGTTTGGAGAACTGTGGTTTATATAGTACTAGTATGATATAGTCTTTGTAGGTAAAGGCATCTTTGTGTTAATCAGAGAAGATCCATTGAGAATGAACCATAGAGGATTGGAAGTACTGCTTAGTATCTTTCGTGTCATACTAAGAAAGGGATAGGAAATCTAGCCCTGTTTTTTTCTTTCTTTATTAGGTTATTTTAATTCCAGTTATTTCTTCTCATAATACAATTACAACTTGGGACAAAGTACTAAATCTTGGTATCATGTTTTAATCAGAAAACCTTAAGATTTTATTCTTGTAATTAAATTATTTTTTCTGAATCAGCAGCAGGCTTCAAAATGTAAAGGAGGCCACTAGAAACTTGGTTTGAATAATATTGACTCCTTTCTTGCTTTTTAATTGAGAATTATATTGTCCATTAGAGTAAAGCCATTGAATGAATGTTAAAAGTCATTGAAGATTCTTTGTCAAGTTGGGTCATTTTGTGTTTTAGTGCTCTTAAACATGCTAAGCAAGTGATTTTATTTCTGAGCCTCCGCCAATCTTCCTGTTGAACCTTTTAAGCACACTTTCAGTAAGTAATTTTATATAGTACAGTACAGTTTCTTCACAGAAAAGAAAAAAAATGCATATTTAGTTTTATTTTATTCATTCATTTAGTTTCTTTCTTCTTTCTTTCTTTCTTTCTTTCTTTCTTTCTTTCTTTCTTTCTTTCTTTCTTTCTTTGTACTGGGGATTGAATTTATGACCTCGTGTTTGCCAAGCAGGCGCTTAAGCTACTGAGCTAAACCCCTGAACCCCCATTTATTTATTTTTTTGTACTGGGTATTGAACTCACATTGAGTTTTAAAAGGTGTGATTCAGTGGTGGTGGAACATTTGCCTAGCATGTATGAGGCCTAGGTTTAATCTCCAACACCACAGAAAAATTAAACTGTAAAAAAAGGTGAATAAACCAGTGGGGACCTATCTAATATAGAGGCTAGACCTCAGCCTAGCAACATTGAGAAAATATAAAGGTAGAGAAGGAGTAGAGATGATCTCGTCTTACTTGTTAAGCCCTTTATCTGAGGCAACAGTTTCTTTGGTGGGTGTTTTAATTTTTTGCTTGAATAGGTGATCTATTTCTCTAGTTGAAATATTACATAGAAAGGTATAGAGGAAGAAGCCCCACTTTTGACCTTACCCTCATGTCTACTCATCCCTCTTGTCCACTGTGAGGCATCTAGTTTCTGTAGTCTGTAGTTTATCCTTTTGGTGTTTTCATAAGCAAATTCTAGCAAATTAACATATTTTCTTATTTTGCTTGTATCTAATATGAATAAAGGTAGTCTCCTTTATTCATTGATCTGTATTTGCTTTACTCACTAGTTCGTTTAATCACCTCTAAGAAAAAACTCCATTAATATATGTACCATTGTAAAAATTACCAGATACTGCGAGTTAAACTGCAGTAGTGGTTGCTTATCGCATTGACTATCTGTTGTATCTCTGTTTTGTAGCTGTAAGTAATGGGAAAAACCGTGTCTTACCACAGCATATCCTGGAAGTCTTTTTATAAATCACCTCATAGTCCTCTTCCTCATTTTTATGGGTACATCATTAATACTTCATTCAGTAGAGATACCATAGTATATTTGGCCAAGGGACATTTGGTTATTTTACTTTAATATTTTTTTTTTGGTGCCGGGGATCGAACTCATGATCTCATGTTTGCCAAGCAGGCACTTAAAACTGCTCAACTAAACCCCCAGCCCCCATTTGGTTATTTAAAATTTTTGTTAATCTTGCAATATTGTGCTGAATAAATTTTTATATCAGTGATACAAATGTAAATGTATCTTTAGGATAAATTCTTATGAGTAGAATTGTGGGCAAAAGGACAGATTCATCTGCAATTATTAAAATGTTTCTATACTCCTTTCTATAGGAAGTGTTCCTTATCCCTGGCAAAATAGAATATGGTCAAACTTTATTGATTTTTATCAGCCTGATAACAAATTATGTATCATTACTGTTAATGATTTGGTTCTCATTATGGATGAACTTGAGCTTTTACTGTGTTTGAAGGGCTGTATGAGTTTCTTTGTATGAATTATGTATTCATGACTTTCTCTTACTGCCTAGTTGCCCAGGCTGGGCTTAACCTTAGGTTCCCTTTTCCTCAGCCTCCCAGAGTGCTGGAATTATAGGCCTGTGTAGCCACACTGGCTGACTTCCATCTATTTTTTCCATTCAATTGTTGAATGTTTTTTATTTTCTAGAGCTCTAATATAAAGGAAAAGTAATTTCTTTGTAATATTTGTTTCAGTTTTTCAAAAATACTTGTCTTGATTTTGATGATGGTATTTCTTACCATGTAGAAACAAACCATTTTTAGTAGTTAAAGGTATCACTCTTAAATGCTTTATGGATTTTAAGTTACAAGGCCATTTAATTCCAGTGATACATAAAAGAATCTATTTTTGTTTTATTCTAATACTTTCGCAGTATCCTTGTCCCTTAAGGTTTTGATCTGTTTGGAATTTATCTTATATATAGTGTGAGATATGGTCTGGCTTTTACTTTTTCTGATTAAAACTACCCACCTCTCAATCCTGTGTATTAGGGTTGCATCTATGGCATAAACTTTCTTTCACATTTCTGTTTTGAGGCAGAGCTTTGCTAAGTTGCCCAGGCTGAGCTTGAACTTGTGATCCTCTTGCCTCAGTCTCTCAAAGTACTCAGAGGTCACAGATGTGCACTGCCATGCCCTGCTAGCGCTACTCTTATTTAATGATGTAAGTGTTATGGGTTATGGTCAGTGTCTAGATGATGGTCTTATTTTTTTCACCAGGCTGTTCTTACTTACGTTTTCATACGAACTTTAGAAAATTTCCAGTTCTAGGGGAGAAAACAGAAAAATTTATTTTAGGGGAGGGGGACCATGTTAACATTCTGAATTAATTTAGTAATAATTACATGTTGGTTCATTGAAAGTTCCATTAACATTATTAAATACTTTAAATGTAGGAGAAGGAAGGAGTCAATGATTCATATAAAATAGTAACTGATAATCAGAATCATTGTCTTGGCAGTTTTTCATACTTTCAGTGACAACACTTTTAGCATTTTATTTGATTTGATTTGATTTTTTTTTTTTATACTGGAGATCAAACTCATGACCTTGTGCTTGCCAGGGGGGCACTTATGTTGCTGAGCTAAATCCCCAACCCTAGCATTTCATGTTAAAAAAGCCTATGCTATGAAGACAGGAAGAAAGAATATTTTAATTTTTTGAGGCAAGGTCTCATTATGAAGTCCAAATAGCCTTAAACTCACTGTGTAACACAGGCTGGCTTTGAACTCACAGAGATCCTCCTGCCTCAGCCTCCCAAGTACTGGGATTACAGGGGTGCACCCCCATGCCTGGGTAGGAACAAGTACTTTAAAAGATAAAACTTTAGGTAAAATTAAGGAGCCAGTACTAGTTTGTTTGTTTGTTTGTTTGTTTTTAATTCCTGTTAGGTGAAAGTTTTATTTGTGAGAAACTTGGCTACTACAGTGACAGAAGAAATATTGGAAAAGTCATTTTCTGAATTTGGAAAGCTGGAAAGAGTAAAGAAGCTGAAAGATTATGCATTTGTTCATTTCGAAGACAGAGGCGCCGCTGTGAAGGTAAAACCTTTTGTATTTATTTCTACTTGATATTCGAGTTTTGGCTGTTGACATAAAGTAACTTTAAAAACTGAAAGGTTCTTTAAGTGTGTTAGGGTATCAGTTTAGGGCTTCATGCACATCAGGCAAGCACTCTACCTCTGTGGTTTACCCTTAGTTTTCTTTCGATAATCCCTATATAGTGATAGTAGTACTTGTAATAAGTAAGTCTCCAAAGCCAGAATACTACTGAGTTTGTATTTGTTTTTTATTGTGAATATTTTTATTTCTTGCCCAGGCCATGGCTTTAAAACAGATGTTATAATTTGAGTAGCGTAGATTTGTTTTTTAGGAGTGAGTGTTAAACCCAAGACCTCAACTGTGCTAGGCAGGTGCTCTACCACTAAGCTACACGCCAGGTGCTAGTACAGAATAAATTGGCTTGCTCATTGATGCAATCTAGCTTTTATAGAATTTATATTTGGTTTCTGTAATTTTCAATGGAATGGAACACATCACTAATAAACTTACATAATATTCTCTTAAATATATTCCTTTTGATTCAGTTAGTATTAAATGATCAGTTGACATAATAGAAAGTATTTATAAGAGCTGGTAGAATAGTTTGTCAGAGAAACCTGTGAAGCTACAATTTCCTGGAATTAGGAATCATCTTTCATGTTGGTCAGGGCAGAGAGTAGATGTTTCTGTTCTTTTGTTTATAGTAGAAAGTGTTTTGTCTTGGGGTGTGTGTGTTTGTGTGTATGTAAGGCATGCTAGGCAAATGCTCTGCTACAGAGCTATAGCTAAGTCCCCAGCTTACAGATGTTTAAACTATAAACTTTCACAGATGTGAACAGACCTTGCATTTGGTTTTTCTGTGTTTTACATTTTATGTTTGTGTCAAAGGTGTACAGGGTTGACTTTGTTGAACTTAGGAACAAATCCAACTTATGAACATTCTTCTGTAACAGAGCTTCTTTGTAAATTGGGGACTTTGTGTACATTCTTTGCCCCTATTCCAGGAAGCTTTTGAAGACTTGTTTAGTTGCTTAAAGCTGAAGCACCCTAAGGCTGGGGTGGTAAACAAGGAAGAAAGTTGAAATCAAAAAGCAAACTAATTTTTATCTAGATGCTCGTAAATCACTGAACATTGTTTTATTTTATATACATTTTATTGTGTATGCCTGGGTAGTGGGGAAAAGACTGTAGTGTATGTCGGAAAGTGAAATGTGAGCAGGTAGCATTTCTTACTGAGGAGTTGGGTCCTGAAATGTGACAGTGGGTGTTGGATAGAGCAGTTTGAATCAAACACTGAAACACAACAGTGCCTGGTTCCATTTCTGGGTGATGGTGTATGACTTCCTATGTCAACCTTTTCAGGTCTCTGCTTTTAACTATTCAGGCAACACATTTACCAACTAAAATGGAAAGCTATGAGGGAAGCCTAACTTTTGGGATCAGGTAGATATTGACCCCCCCTCCCCAAATCTAGTTGATTCACTGAAAATCTCAGTAACTTGGTTTTTTTATTTTTAATTTTTAAATTTTTTTTGGTACCAAGGACCAAACTCACAACCTTGCGCTTACCAGGCAAATGCTTGAGCCACTGAGCTAAGCCCATGGCCCTAAGTATCCTCATTTAATTTTAAGTTTATATAAATATATTTCCCCCTGGTACATAGAACAGCAGTAAGCAGCTCTTTTACCTTTTAAAACATACTACAAGGACCTTGATTTGGTCCTCATCATACTTTTTATATAGAAAGATAGGGTAGAAGGAAAGGAGTATATATTTTTTTAATATTCTGGAAAGAATAACTTTTTTCAAATAATTGTGAAATTGTTTATTAAGTATATTAAATGACACATTTGTTACATTTAAAAATACCATTTCTTGTAAAATAATTTTTCTGATTTTGTTTAGGCTATGGATGAAATGAATGGAAAAGAAATAGAAGGGGAAGAAATTGAAATAGTCTTAGCTAAGCCACCAGACAAGAAAAGGAAAGAGCGCCAAGCAGCTAGACAGGCCTCCAGAAGTACTGCGTGAGTCTATTTTAGTGGTTATTTCTTTGAATAAGGAATCACTTGATAACAGATCAGGTTAATAGTACAAAATTAGAAGAGTCTTCAAGAAAGCTAATCTGTCTTTCCCTTTCACCCCTTCCCTCATCACTAGGTATGAAGATTATTACTATCACCCTCCTCCTCGAATGCCACCTCCAATTAGAGGTCGAGGTCGTGGTGGAGGTAGAGGTGGATATGGCTACCCTCCAGATTACTATGGCTATGAAGATTACTATGATGATTACTATGGTTATGATTATCATGACTATCGTGGAGGCTATGAAGATCCCTACTACGGCTATGATGATGGCTATGCAGTAAGAGGAAGAGGAGGAGGAAGGGGAGGGCGAGGTGCTCCACCACCACCAAGGGGTCGGGGAGCACCACCGCCAAGAGGTAGAGCTGGCTATTCACAAAGGGGGGCACCTTTGGGACCGCCAAGAGGCTCTAGGGGTGGCAGAGGGGGTCCTGCACAACAGCAGAGAGGCCGTGGTTCCCGTGGAGCTCGGGGCAATCGTGGGGGCAATGTAGGAGGCAAGAGAAAGGCAGATGGGTACAACCAACCTGATTCCAAGCGTCGTCAGACCAACAACCAACAGAACTGGGGTTCCCAACCCATCGCTCAGCAACCGCTTCAGCAAGGTGGTGACTATTCCGGTAACTATGGTTACAATAATGACAACCAGGAATTTTATCAGGATACTTATGGGCAACAGTGGAAATAGACAAGTGAGGGCTTGAAAATGATACTGTCAAGATACGATTGGCTCTAGATCTACATTCTTCAAAACAAAAATTGGCTTAACTGTTTCATCTTTAAGTAGCAGTTTGCTGCCATTTGTATTGGGCTGAAGAAATCACTATTGTGTATATACTCAAGTCTTTTTATTTTTCTTTTCATAAATGCTCTTGGACATTATTGGGCTTGCAGAGTTCCCTTATTTTGGGGGTTACAATGCTTTTATCGTTTCAGGCTTCATTTTAGCTTCAGAACAAGTTGTTAAATCATGATTTTGGAGAACCTTTGGTTTGGACAGTTTAATTTTTTTTTTTGGATTTGGGATAGAGTACATAGGAGTATGAAAGTATGCTGTAAATAAAAATACAAGCTAGTGCTTTGTCTTAGTAGTTTTAAGAAATTAAAGCAAACAAATTTAAGTTTTCTTGTATTGAAAATAACCTATGACTGTATGTTTTGCATTCCTAGAAGTAGGTTAACTGTGTTTTTAAATTGTTATAACTTCACACTTTTTTGAAATCTGCCCTACAAATTTGTTTGGCTTAAACGTCAAAGCCGTGACAATTTGTTCTTTGATGTGATTGTATTTCCAATTTCTTGTTCATGTAAGATTTCAATAAAACTCAAAAATCTATTCAAAACATTACCTATTTCAAATTCAATTGTGTCCTAAAACATTATTTTATTCGTAATCCTTGGAAGGAATATTGTTTTCAAAGTATAACTGCCTATGTGAGTGATCAAATTCATGCAAAATTTCTTGTCTATTCCAACGTGTACTGTGGATATCAGACTGAGAATTAGTCTAAATTCAAGTATTTATTCCAAATAACACTCCATTGATTGGTGTTCTCTCATAATTTGTTCTAATTTTGAAATTTTATTCTTTATTTTAAAAAAACCAGCTTTAGTGGTTTTTGAACTTTTTTTTTCTTCAGACATTGGATAATTTGTGTTAAACCAAATAAAATGGGTCTTGGGAAGCAGACTGCAATTTATTTTGACCCACATTCTTTCTGTCAAGGCTAATTTGTGGCTGAAGACTTTATTTGCTGGATAAGTGAATGTACGTACAGAGAAAAAACTTAGTACTGTGGCGTCAATTGCACTGCGAACTAAAGAGTTGTAGTATACCTGATTGTGACTACCACTTAATCTACTGGTTTAGGCATATAACTTCTTATTGCTATGCAAATTTGCTTTGGGAAACAGTCACGCCTTGTGAGAGGCTTTTAAATATCTAGGATTTATACCTCTGACTTTCTGTTAACACCTCTTTTATTTTTATATTTTTATTATCTCTTATGGCTAAGTTTTCTGTTGGCCAAATTATAACTTCCATTTTCCTTAGGAATCCTGATTTATTCTAATGATTTTTTTTTTCTTTTGTTTGAGAAGTAGAGGAACGAAACAATATAAACTTTACAATGCAGGAAAGCCTGGATCACCTTAAAGTTACTGTCAAATTGTCCTTTGCATTTATTTTTAAATAGTTTGGAAAAACATTTCTCTTTTGGTGCTGGCAGTTGAACTCAGGTCCTTGCAAATGCTAAGCACACACTATCTTCTGAGCTACCCACCCCAACTCCTCTAAAATTTTTTTTTTTAATGATAAAAATGTGTTTTGTTCCTGTTTGGTGTCTTCTGTGAAATACGAGATTTCAAAATCTAAGTTACTTAATTCCTTAAAAGCTTTGTTAGATTATTTTGGGTTTCATGACTTCTTTTCATTTCAAATAAGAAAACATTTGCTGATAAAAATCAGTATATCTCATTTCTTTTTCAAAGGTCGCTCATTATATGGTAATTTAACAGGCCTTACTAAATTAACACTTTTTTGAAAACATAAAGGAATGACATGGTCTGTTGTAGTTGCAAGTCAAAAACATGGGTATTTGGTAAGGTTTAGATTAAGTTCTTTTTCTTATGCCCATGTATGCTAGTAAAGACACCAAACATTCTTTTAAGTGTGACTTTTAAACTTGGGAAATAATGATTTGAAATTGAAAATCTAAATTAGACTTAATGCCCTGATTTTTCTTGTGATCAACCAAATACAAATAAAATGAGTTGTTTATATTTCTAGAAAATTAGACATTTTAAGCTACAAAGTTGTCATAAAGAAAAATAGGAATGGAAATAGATCCTTAAAAAGTTTATTGTGCTTCCCTGACAGGCCTTTAAATATAAACCCTAGTAAAGATAAATACATTTGAGTTCCAGGTCAGAATACTTCAATTGCAAATTATATTTTTGATTTTCAGAGTGGCCACTTTCTCCTGTGTCTCTCTCATTAATTAAAAATATTTCTGCAGAGGTACCCCCTAATATTTGCTTTATAGACTTTGTTATTTACTCAGCTGAAAAAATACAATGCTGTAAACATGAAATCTCACTTTCAGAGATTTTTCTTTTGGATGTCTTCTGAGTTATCACTAGTAGCAGCCTTCAGAGAAATTAAGAGCTCAATTTACTACCAAAAAAATGCCTTAACTATATTACCTCCCCCCTAAAAAAGACAATGAGGGAATTCTTTATTCTATCTTTACATTAGGAATTTTTAAGAAAACCCACAAATTATGAGTTCTGAGGAATTTGGCTTTCTATTCTATCTTTATATCTTTTATCCCCTCAACCCTGACCAAGCTTTATTTATTGAGTCTGTTTGCACTGAAGTATGTATAGGGAAATACATATTGAAGTAGACCTACCTCTTCTTTATAGGTAACCTCCTTAGATTGACAAATACACAACTTCCCCATAATGAGATGCTGATTTTTATTTGATCACTCATTTATAGCAGTTGCTTAAAAGTATATATTTATATGAAGGTGTTTTAATTATTTAAAAGCCAAAAAGTTCTAATAAGTTGCCAGATTTCCAATAAACCCATTTACTTGATCAGAAGATAAAGAAAATGAGTTATGGTTCTGAGGTTAGTTTTTTTTTTAACAAAGCATTAAAAAAAAACAAAGGAGCATTAATTGTTTTTCAGTTTTCTTAGTTACTAGGGTTATTCTGCAAAAGAAAGCCCAATGCTTTCTGTTAGTAGTAGATAATTTTTCTTTCTTTTAAGTTAGAACTTTATAATTTAGAAGGTGAATCTCTTATAAAGGTCAGCATGCATTAAAATAAATTATATATTTTAAATTACAACAAAGGACATAAAATTCCATTCTTAGCAAAAAGCCATATAATAATATTCTTGAAACTCATTCCATCATTTGCCTCCTGCCCATTTGAATATAATCATACCTATGTTTTATTGTGTATTATTTGTAAAAACCAAGCTTCTCCAGTAAATACTTGCTATAAGGCTGTTACTTTTATTTAAAAGGATTTATAAATATTTTAAAATCTGCCCATTTGATTTTCCAAAGAATTATTTCCGTTACTAAATAGTATTAAAGCAAACCACTTGTAAAGTTCATATTGTCCTTTCTTACGTAGTCTCTTAAGTGAGCAGCTAAGAAAAAGCCTTATAGAAAGAGTGGACTGGATTTATAAGTGTGTTTATGTTTCTCTAAGAATGGGAGCTTCTGTTAACTTAGGTGTAGAGTTGTTCTGAGTTAGCCAATAGCTTGGATGACTAACTGAAGAATCCAAAGTAACAAATCTGTTAACCAGACATGATTACTTTTTCATTAAAATTTGTTGATTAGGTTGTACTTTTTAAATGCAAACACCAAGCTTTAAAAATATTACTTAATGTATTGGTCAGTAATTTATTATATGTATTTAATTTGAAATAGTTACTGGTTATCTTTTGAGAAAAAATTTTTTTCTTTTTCATGTATGTTTTTTTTTTTTATTTAGAGGTTACCAGAAGCTCTGGTTTTGTTTTGTTTTTGTTTTTTAATCATTTTCAGATGTTATCCAGAAATCTGCAAGTGTACTTTTCCTGTTTTAACTCCTTCCTTTTATCACCTGACTATCAGGGAAGCGAGGTTGAGGCTGCCCTGACCTGACATGTCATGATGTCGACTTGCTAGGTGGGGTTCGCTGGGGACGATAACCAGTGGAATTATTGGTAAGAACTTTTTTTTTCTATTTTTTTTTTTTTTTTTTGATCATTAGTGGGTCATTAAGTGTGGGGGAATTGCCCATATTTTATAAGTGGGCAAATTATGTTGGCCTTATAGAAAGATAAGATTTTAACATTAATCTGTTCATAGTAGGAACATATAATAAGTATTTCACATTCTTAATTGGTAGCAGATTAGCAAAAAAGACTTGCAGGAATCGAAGTAATGAAACACTCAGGGTGTATGTTAAGTAATCAATCAAGATGCAATATACAGAATCTCAAAGAGACAATAAAGTTGTGTTAGTTTACTGTCATTTCAGTCCCTTTAATGTCACAAGTAGTATTTATTGAGATGAGTTTATAGTTCCATCTTAAGAAATGTTTATTATACATTAATTTTAATGAAACTGAAAGATACTAAATATATTTTCTAAATCCTTAAAATCATAGCATTGTAAAATTAAACTTAGAAGTTTTAACAATTTGATGAACAGTGGTGGTGTCAATTTAGATATATATCCATGTATTAACTTTAGGTCAAGAGAAAATTTTAAGACCTTGAACATTCAACAGAAACACAAAAGTGGGACTGTGGTGGGGGTAGCTCAGTGGTAAAGTACATGCATGGTACACTAGAGGACTTGTAGTCATCAACACTTAAAGGAAAAAAACAAAACTGGTAAGTTTAGTAGATACTGCGTAGAATTAAGACAATATTTATAGATGGTTGCTAAAGATTAAACTCTTATTCTCTATAGGGGATTTCACGATGGTGAATATAAATGGAAGAAATTATTAACTAGGCATTTCTGACCATACCATTTAAAAATAGTTGAATTCTAGAACATAAATAGTGATTAAAAGTAATTATGGATTTTCATACCTGAAGAGCCTCTTAAGTATTCTTGTAGGACTTTACCATGTTCATTATTGGTTGGAAGTATCAGTGTGGAAGAAATCTCTTAGGTGCTGAACATTTGCTAGTCAATGTTATGAATATAAATCCTTATTTGTAAGTTTGCTGTAGCTTAGCTATAAATCACTACAATGAAATTACATTCAGGAATTATAATGATTGCAGTATTGTATTAAGGTACTTGTTTCTCTGCTAACACATTATGCATGAATTAATCATAGAAAAAAACCAGAGTGTAGATTAAAGAACTTTTAACATTACACTAAAGAAGCATGCTCTTTGAGAAGTTTTATGGTAAGTGTTAGAATATTCAAGTATTTCTGGTGAGTTTATGTAAGTTAAGAGAAATGCAGTACAAATTTGTTGATATTATACATTTATAAGAAAATGTATTTCATGGGACCAAAAAAGGAAGAGGAGAGGCATTGTGAGAGAAAAATTGAACATGGGCTCTCATTTTATATGAACTTTTCACGGTCCCATGAACTTGTGTATCTTGATATTTTATGTGTGAAGAGTGGGTAGAAGGGATTTAGCCTGTTCAATAACATAGATAGGATTGTACTTGAATGAGCCTTACGATGTTTAGTGCTATCAGGCTGTTTCTATAATTTGACTAAAATCTGCAAGCATTAAATTGCTGGTATGCATACAGTAACATGAAAAATATCTAAATTGGGACATTTATGAGACCTATTCCATTTAATCATCACTTTAAAAAAAAACATGCTTTTGGTACAGTGTTCATGTACCATAACTGTATTGGAATATTTGTACAATGTTAATATTCTTAATAAAATTTAACATGTTCAAAATGTTGTGTTGGTGATTTTGGGTGGGGTGTGATGGGTTGAATTTTGAAAAAGAGATTCAGTAGTTACATAATTGGAGTTTTTGTAGTCAAATGGAATTTCTTTACTCAAATTCAGTAATAGATATTGGGTACCTGTTTGAAGGAAGATAGTGGAGTGGGATAGTAGAAACAAAAAGCTGAATTTCTTGGTGGGTTATTAAACTTGTCAGAAAGTATTTTGCCGGGGTTAGACCTGAGTCTTCAGGAATCAGATAGGAATGTTGGCTTTGGTATTATTGGCTGCCAATGAATGTTTTGTGAGGAAATTGTGGTATAACTACATTAAAAATGATCCTAGGAAACCTACAGAGGTAGACAAATGAAAGTACTCTTACAGTGTTTCCAGTGGAGTTTTTGTTGGCTTGAGTTCTTGATATGACATCATGCTACAAGAGAAAAGAAAAGTAGTGAGGAGGGGGGACTGTCGAGGGAAAGCATCATTAGTGGGTTTGGATACATACTCCGGAAATGCTGCCACTGTATGGGAGGTGCCATACGAAGAGTTCTCATTGTTTGTTACAAACTTTCTATTTTCATGCTGATCCCATTCTCTTGCAAGGTTTCCTTAATACAGTAATTTGTGTTGTGACTTATTTTCCTTAAGGATAAACTCTACCAGTCAAAAAGATGGGAAGTTCTATAACTCAGAAGGGAAATTTATTTGAAGTAAAGTGCTCATTCCTTTGCATGTTGTGCCATTAGTAACAAGACTTAAGAGGAAAGTGTTAGGGACCTAATGATCTATCTACAAATTGTGTACGTAAGAATTAGGAAGCCGTAATTGCTGGGTATGGTGGTATGTACTTGTAACATCAGCTACCTGGGGCTAAGATGGAAGGATTACAACAAATTCAAGGCTGGTCTGGTTAATTTAGCAAGGTCTTGTCTCAGAAAGGCTGGGAATGTAACTCAATGGTGGAGTGTTTGCCTGCTATGTGTGAGGCTCTGGTTCTATTTCTACCACTGGAGGAAAAATAAAATTTTACTAAATTAATCATTTAAATATAATCTATATATGGTTCATATAAAAAGCAATTTGATCTAAATACCACTAGTAGTAAATATTGTTACTAAAACTTTTAAGTTTGAAAAGTAATACAGGTATTTTCATTGGTTGTAACTTTTTTTTTTTTTGAGACAGTTTCACTGTGCAGTTCAGGCTGGCAATGAACTCATTTTGTAGCCCACACTGGTCTCGAACTTGCAGCAATCCTCCTGCCTCAGCATCCTGAGTGCTGGGATTACAGGTGTGCACCACCACCCCAGCCTGTAGCAGTCATGTATATTTGACTTTCCTAAATGGAAAAGAAGACACCATGTGTGGCACATACCAAAGTGATTTTGAAGGGACTTCAGATGGTTATTTGAATTTTCTAGTTAAGCTGTTTAGTTCACAATTATTCAACAGTGAAGTAAGTGGAAATCCATGGGAATTTTGTTTAAAATGCAGATACTCCTTCATTAGATCTGAGGTGGGTCAAGAGTCTACATTTCTGACAGGCCTCTTAGGTGACACCATTGTTCCTGGTTACATTTTGAGGGACAGAGTCATAGATTATCTCACATTTTTGGAGATTTCAAGAATAGATTTTAGTAGAACAGCTGTTAGCAACAGGTTCTATATTATAATGATTTGCCGATGTAATTGGTCTGAAATAAAGTTAAAAAAACTATCCAGAAGGCTATCACAAATGTTAATACTACTTAGGACCTTCAGGAAAGGAAAGGGTTATGAGCATAGTCTGTAAAAAAATGAAATGAATTTAGAGAATAGATTTCAGTAGTTTTAGGAAATTGCTAGAAAATAACAATGAGAAAATAACAATGAGAAATAAAAACAAAGATCAGGCTGCTGAGGAAGTGTCACTGCATATTTAGCAATTAAATCAGAAAGTGATACAACAGAATTATGGAAGATAAAAGCATACTTAAACTCAAAGAGTAGTACATTAATAGAAATACTAATATGGCTTTGGTAATTTTGAAATCTCTTAACATTGCTCTCCAAAGGGGCTAACATTTGTTAATTAGAATAGAGTAAATCTTTAGTACTCAAAAGCTGAAGCAGGCTTTTAAAAACAGTTTTCATGGATTAGGGATAAGTGGGTATTGCTTATTAAAAATAGAAATGTCAGGTATATTCATATAAAGAGGGGCTAAATCGATAACCAATTTTTATTTTGAAAAATAAAAATATAAATCAAATATGATCTATAAACTCTGCTGGTTCCTTTTTTTACAACAAGATTTTTTTCTATGGTAGGTTCATAATACCTACTAACTATGGTGTGAGTTCTTTGTACCAGGCTGTGAACTAAGGAGGCAATTTACATGTAATCCACAACCTTACAAGGTAGGTGATATTGTCTCTTAACATATAAGAAACTTGGAGATTGAGGGTAAGTAATTTGGTGTCTGTGGCTAGTAGCTACCTTTCTAGTGGCAGAGCCAGGTTTCAAATCTTTTATACCTCAGTCCAAGTGTATATTCTTAACTAGATTATAAATCTGACACAGTGGCACATACCTGTAATTTCAGAAGTTGGGAAGTTGAGACAGAAGAGCTTGAGTTTGATTCAATCTTTAGCAAGATTCTGGGGTTTTGGGGGGGGCTGGGAGATAAATGGTACATTTTATATTTACTTTAGAGCCAACCTAAATGGAATTTAAATAGGGACAAGATATGGTGGTGTACACCTATAATTCCAGCAGTCTAGGGCATTGAGGCAAGAGGACTGCAAATTCAAGCCCAGCTGGGGCAATTTACCAACTCAGTGAGAGCCTGTTCCAAAATGGAAATGTTAAAAATGCACTGGTGTGTTGCTTAAGGGAGAGACCCTGATTTCAGTCCCCAGCACCACGAATAAAATATAGCTAGATTGATAAAGTAAAATAGGCTGGAGACATGATTCAGTGGTAGAGTGCCTACTTCGTATCACATACTAATCTTGGCTTTTATCTCCTGCCAATAAAAAAAGTTTTGTCCAAAATTAAACATTACTGCTTTTCTTCCCTTGTGTTTTTATGTTGATAATTGCCATTCATTTATACAAAGTTAGGTGAAAATATCATATTGGGTTTTGGTCCTCAAGAAAGCCTGTTTGGGGCAGAGGGTATAGTTCAGTGGTACGGTGCTTTTTGTACATGTTGGAGGACCCTGGGTTCAGTCCCCAGCAACACAAGAAACAAGGAAAGAAGAAAGCTTTTTTATCTAGACAGGTTTTCATGGGATTTGGAGGAGATTACCCTTTCCAAAAGACTTAAAAAGTTAAAAATTTAGACGAGTATGGTGTCACACATCTGTAATCCCCATACTTAGGAGAGTGAGGCAGGAGGATTGTCACATGCTTGAGACTAGCCTACAGTATATAGTGAAAGCCTGTCTTAAGAAAACATTTAATTCCCTTCTTACTTATTGACAAAATCAGTTTCATTCTTGAGTTTTGTCTATAACTAAATCAAAGCATTTTTTCTCCCTTTGTTTCTTCCTCCCCACACCCTCCTTTAAGCATTTTGAAGTGCTAATATATTAAGGTATCCCATCTTATTTTTAATTTTAGTTCTGAGTTTTCAGGGATGTAAGAGTTTATTAAAGATTTCATTTACTGTACTTGGAGAGACTGTGTGTGTGTGTGTGTGTGTGTGTGTGTGTGTACACTAACATGCAAGTTACAGAAGTCAACAAGCTTAACCCAAAACTGATGATGAGAAGCTACTTTTCTTACATGTTTAAAAAATTGCTATCTTCCTTGATGCAGAAAGAAAGGTGATTTAAAAACTTAACAACAACAAAAAGGCTTTAGTCAGAATTTACATTATTGCTATTTCATGAATATCTGAGTCTTGCAGAAAACAGTACAGGTCAACAGATACCATTTATATTTAAAGTCTGATGATTCCAAATGGCAAAAGAGGGAAAATACCTTCTAGAATTTTATGAAATTTGGTTTATCACTAAAATAATGGTATTTCAGAATACTGAGAGACTTCTCAGTACTCAATTGTTTTAAATTTAGGGATCATTACGACAGTAACATTGAGACCCAGGAAAAACTGAAACCTTATTTAGGCCGCTAATCTCTTTGTTTTTTTTTTTTTTTTTTTTTTTTTTTAAGTACTGGGGATCAAACTCACGACCTTGCGCTTGCCAGGCAGGCACTTAAGCCACTGAGCTAAATCCCCAGCCCTACGCCGATAATCTCTTCGGTCAGTTCTTTGAGTTTATAATTACTATCAGTCATCTGGCTTTGGGGAAACAAGTTCTCCTTAAATTTTTCACAAGGCTACTTTTGGTTGGGGTAGACTGTCAGAGGAGATCGTCAACTGTTGTGAAATAAAACTGTAATAAGATCTGATCAGTGTTTTCTGAAATGTCATTCTTTTAAAAATAGTATTTGTTTAACAGTATTTCTTCATTTTTTAATCTGGAAGGTTCATCAAAATGATGAATGCATCATAAAATTTACCCAAAGTTTCTATCTGGGGCGGAATGTTTAAATGTAATTACATGTAGAGTAGCTTTAAAGAAAGAAATTTGAGTTACTCTTGTCCAGCAGCTGAGTGTGTGATGTGAATTATTCTAGCATAGTATTAATGTGATCTTGCTAACCAACATTTTTGAGAAATTTTTATCTAAAAAACTTAGTTGAAACTTTAGCCTGGAAAAAAAAAAGAAACTTCATTCTGTCTTGAAATATTGTTGAAAATTCTTAATTCAAATCTTATTTTGGAATGTTAACGTAGCTTTTTAGATTTCAGTATGATAGTGGAAATTAGCAAGTATTTTCATCATGAATTTTGTCCCCTAAAAGTAGTACTAGCTAGATGTGAAGACATACGCCTGTAATCCCAGTGCCTGAGAGGTGGAGGTGGGCTGCATAGTTGAAGGCCTGAATTGAACAATATTGCAAGACTCTGGCTCTTTTAACAAAAAAGAGATAAAGGAAACAAAGTTTTACAAAATTAATGTTTTTTTTTCCAGGAAATACAGTATAATTTGGATCAAATTACTAATGCTTAGGAAAAAATATCATTAAGTGCATCTTGTACATACATCATAAATCAAATACAGATAGCTAGAAGTTAACTTTTTTAAGTCTTAACAGTTTAACACTTGATAATTGATGTCCTTTCATTTCACAGCCATTGAGTGTTTATTTTAGGAGTTTTGAATGCAAACTTAGGAAATCATGGTCATTGTTGTCAAGGAAATTAGAGAAGATCACAGGAGGCAATAAAATTTTAGGTAGAAGTGATAATCTTCAACTAACTCTTCCATAAATACCATTGGAGGGAAAGAAACAACATGGGAAGTTTGAAAGATGTTCTGTGTTCTGAAAAAGTATTCAGTTTATGATTATGTAATACCTAGTGATTTGATTATTCTAGTAAAGCGGAAGTTTTAAAATACGTATTATGAGCTGGGGATTTAGCTCAGTGGCTTAAGCGCCTGCCTGGCAAGCAGGAGGTCATGAGTTGGATCCCCGGTACCAAAAAAAAAAA
>PVJX010028594.1:0-23709 GCA_004027295.1 Dolichotis patagonum | reverse complement strand
TTGGTCTCGCCTACTTTGTAAACAGCCTTACCAGTTATTCGTCTGCTTAGTAACTGATGACGCTAGCCAATCAGCTTGCTGTACCTATCTCTGTGTGATTGGATACCTGACTAAATATAAGCAAGTGCCCTTCCCTGCGCGGAAGAAGAAGTACGGAAGCAGCGCAGGGTAGAGACCTGTGCTGGGGAGAGCTCTCAGCAGTCCCGGGAAGGGGAACGAAATAAAGACGTCCGATCACCATTTACATCTTGTCGTGTGTCTTCCTGCCGGCCGGGAACGCGACACCGACATAGAATAACCCAATTTCTTTGCTTTTGTCTAAGTTTAACCACTATGTATGCTTATTATACCTATTGCAGAAACTCATATGTCTGTACTTTTGTGAAATTTTTTGTATCACTGTATGTTGCATTTTGTGTAATGTTTACATTTTCCAATGCAGTGCTCATCTTTGATACATAATTATATGAGATATTTTTGTAAATTAAACTAGGGATATATACCTTGATATAATAGTTAATTCCATTAGAGTTTTTTCTGTTGGTACTTTAATGTTTTCCAACATATACCATGATCTTATATGCAAATGAAGACATTTTGATGTGTTCTATCTTAATCTCAATGTGTATTGCTTTTTTTTTTCTTCATTGTGCTTTCTCTACATCCACTAATAAGATTTTAGGCTTTTTAAAATAGATTTGTAATTTAATGGATGACATTAATAAATTATTCAATAAAAAAAAGAAATTGAATTCATGGGATCACTGGTCCATCATGTTTATGAAATCCCAGTGGGCAGATATAGTTAAGATTCTCTTCTTGGGGAATGGGGTAGATTGAGAAGTCCCTCATTCTTCTTCCTGGGAGGAACACTTGACTGGGGTCTCTGCCTTTAAATCTTGCTCACATTCGAGGTACATACTGGGGATTATGCCCTCCTTTGGGGATGTTCAGCTTTCAGGGCTCATTTTCTGTTAGATAAACTGAAATTGTTGTGGATAGATTTCCTGCATTTTCTTGTGTTAATTCTGGGCGACCATCATAAAATAATATTATAAACTCCATGTCCTGATTTTAATTGTTCTCCTCACAACCCCTGACTACAACAACTTCTGAAATGTGCAGAGAAAGAAGAATATGCAGAAGGAGTAATCTGCATAATACAGCTTGAGGTAGTGTCTAATGTTTTGGGGTTGATGCTTTAGCTCTGATGTGTAATCTTTTATACCCTGGGAAGTCATAGTCCCTTTCTCAAGACTCAATCCCAGCCAACAGCATAGAGCATGGCTCTCCATCCCTCCTGACTCACATATGTTTTTGGGGGAGCTACAGGGGTAAGGAAACACTGCTTGTCACCTTGGTTCAAAGATTACACATCACCACCTTAGCCAGACTGATTTACATTGCTGAAAGCCAAATGAAGGGATAAGGAAGTAGCTTAGTCAGCTCTGTACCTATTAATACATGGAAATAGGGTCAGGTTTAGCCAAAATGGAAATGCTCTACTTTCAAGAAGAGTAGTTCAGTTGGTCCTCCAAAACTGTTTATTTGTTTTAGAAGCTGTAATGTAATTCTAATGTACAGCCCAATTGAATTAGGATTGATTTCATGGCATGTTGGATGTCCTTTAGAAACTCAGAGAGCAGTGACCAGACTGTTGTGCCTGAGTATTGTGGTCATGGATGCCTTGCTCCTGGATCTTAATTAAATGCCTACAGAAAATCCCTTAAGGGAGATGCTCAAGCCAGTCTTCATCACTCTATCTGACCTCACTTTCCTAGTCAGCCTAGATAGTGTGGTTGATGACTTAAGTCATTTCCTCTCTAATATTCTTGACTTGTTTTCTGAAGTATGACCCTCACCCTAGATCATTCCCCTAATCTTCTACAAATACCACTGGGGCTATTGAACACTGCTAGATAAGCAACCACTAAACCTTATAGGTTGTAGTCTACACATATATCTTTCCCAGGGCCAGTACTGCAGCTTCTTTATGTCCTTTGGTGTTTACCACAAATCTTCACGGTCCTCCAGCTTCCTCCCTTGACTCCAATCTCCAACCTATCCCTCCCTGTGAATTATTCCACTTTCTGCTCTCGTATTGTATCCATACACATCTTGGCTCTTTTCAACAGAAGAATTCTCACTCCAGAACAAAGCCAGCCCCTCCTAGATCTCTGAAAGGCATCGTACTGCCAAGTATTTTCCTGATGCTTAGTCAACCTCTCCCTTAGTATTGGTTCTATCTCTATAATCCATAAGATTATCAAGTTTCTCAAACCCAAAACACTTCCCCTCGAATCTGCATTCCCTTTTTACCACCTCCTGCCTTCTGCCCTTCACAACCAAGCTTAAGGTTAAACCACATTGAATGTGTCTGCTTGATCTCTGCATTCACTATTATCCCCTCTTAACTTGTCTTTTTGCTTCACTTCTTAAGTGAAATTTTATGGCAAAGTACCTCAGTGAATGCCATAATATCCAATCTGAATAACATCCTGGTTTTCTTATTGTTAAATATTTCTGCTGCATTTGGCTATTTCCCCTTTCCTAAAACTTTCTAATTCTGTAATTTTTGGGAGAAACATCTCTCACAAGATTCACTGAATTTTAAAGGGGCTAAGACTTTTTTCTTAGTATCTATCTTAGTTTAATCACTTCTCAAATTATATTGCACTTATCTTTTCTATGTGTTCTGTCATGAAGAGAACATGTATTATGTCTTATTTATCTTCTTGCACAGGGTGTAATACCTGGCATAAATCAATAAATATTTTTGATCTTGAAAGGCTTTATTGTTCCTTGTGTAATCAAAGTTGCCCGTTGAAGTTTGATGTATGCTTGGAATAGTTTAAGGATACTAGAAACACAGTTCAGTGAACCCAAAATGTTACACATTCGCATAATGGCATAGACAGGTTTTTTTTTTAGAGATAAAAATCCCAGCTTCCAATTGAACAGTAAAGACTGACAATCTATTACTATTGCATAAAATAAGCAAGGAGGCCAGAGTGGTCTTACAGATATTTTGCCAAACATTTGGAGGACATTAGCAGGCTAACAGGACTTGAAAGTAAAAGATAAGGAAGGATACTGAACATGAACACTTAAGAATTTAGGAAGAGTATACACAATTTGGATATGCTCTTTTCCCTTTTTTAAAAAAAATTTTCTTTCTCACTGAATTTTTGCAGATAGCATGCAATAAAAAGAAGCTTTTGAAACCTGACAATTCTTGGTTCAAAGAGAGTTTGGGACTTCCCAAATAGCCACCGGCGCATCCCCTGGGTGATGCTTGGGTGGGTGAATTCGCTCAGGGAGGATATAGGAAATGAGAAGAAAAGAAAGCTTGGGCTGCAGCCCTAAGATGAGCCGTGTGTGTGCAAAGTTAGGTACTAGCTCCACACTTCAAAAAATACTGACCTCAGTGCCGCTCAATGATGAGCTGGAAGGAAGCAGTTACCTCTAAAAAGATTACTTTGGTCATCCCTGACGTGCCTGAAAACAACAGTTTGTCCTCTCAGTGGCATCTTCCTTCTTGCAAATACACTGCATAAGCAGGGCTGCAGGGTAAGTTTGAGCAGGTTAAGCTCTGCACAGCCCAGGAGAGTTACCATCCAGGACAAACGAAATTTGCCCTCTCCTAATTCAAATGAATACATTGGCTGGGAATTTCTCCATTAAAGACTCATTGCTCTTTGCCTTTGTCAAAGTCAGACTGTTAAGATCTGATATGAAGGTCTGAGACACTTAATTAAAACTCATTTACCCTATAGTAAACAAGCTAGTGTATTTCCATGTTGAGACTTGTAGCTGAAGACTTCCTGGGTTCATGACTCCAAAGAACCCAGAAAGACTGAATTTTGTGATGTTCTCCAGAGCACACTATTCACACAGAACAAATAGTTAGGAGAAACTAAATGCTCTGCCCTTATTTAAAGAAATATGAATCTGGAAAGAACAGGAAAGACTTTCTGATAGGGGATTGTCTGAGTACATATATGAATTCTCAGGTCCCCCTCCACAATCAGGCAGAGGCAGGGCTTTAGTAACTACATGATTGTCCAACCCACAGTCCTTCTTTCTTCCTTTTAACAAAATTAAGACTTTGTTCAGGTTTCTATCATTTTCAAGTGGTCATTTGTTCCTTGGGGAGCCCATCCTTAGCTCCAGAAAAGTCACCATAACTGCCAGTGATGGGCTGAGGCTTGAGAATGTGATTTTTAGGAGAGGAACTGCCCAGTAGCTGCTGAGAAATATGCCTTTTTCTGTCTTTCAAATCTAACCTAAGTTAGAGAAAACTCTTTCTTTCACTTCTGGATGTTATAATTGGCACCCAAATCCCTTTAAAGTATGAGGTTGATAGACTGGGAATGACTATGATTTTGTTTAGATCCATACATTGCTGTATTATCTGTCTCTAGAGATGCTCTGCCAGACACACACACACACACACACACACACACACGCACATGCACCCACACACACTCACACACACAATCACTTGAGATAACACATTCCACATTACTTAAACCAGTTAAGTGGAGACTTTGTATTATCTATATTTAAAAGCATTTTTAAATGAGGTGGTGAATCAGAGGCCACTTGCATTTGAGTGTTCTCTATCTGCACCCTTACTTCCTTAGCTGCTAGGGCTGGAGCTTGCTATTGCCTCATTTAAATTGTCTGTTTTATCATTTATACCCTACCCACCAGAAGGGGAACTGAGTCCTGGCCCCAATGTGCTGACCTTTTCCCGAATTTTGTGCTCCTTTTTCTGTGTTCTAAGAACCTATTTGAAGTTTATGTTGTTTTATATTAATAATTAATTAATTTATGTTGATATAACACTCTGTCTTCCAGCATGTTCTGCATGCTTCCTGTATTACCTCTCCTCTGTAGTAAATATAATTTGGAAGATCACTTCATCTCCTTTAGATCTGGATGTTGCTATGGTAACTATAACCACACCATAATTTAGTACTTGCAAAACATTTGGGGGTATTATTTTACACCATCTATTTAATAGATGAGGTAAACAAGGATCAGAGGGTTTTAGAGTATGTTGGTAAACATACCTAAATGTATGGATGTATATGTATGCTAGATAGATAACTATGCTACTAATCTCTGTTCATCAAAAAGAGCAGTTTGTGCTGTGATTGTTTGATTGATCACTTTTGTGCCTAGATTTTATAACCTAAACAACTACTTCTAAGATAACAATATGCAGTATATTAATTAGTATTAATTCCCTACTTTTTGTAAAATTCTGTATCATTTCTATCCTTTTTTTTGTTTTGCTTTTTAAAATAAAAAAAGTAAATTATAAAATCAGGACTTGATCCTAGGTTTTCTCATTCAAAATCCTAACCTGTTCTTTAATTTTAATTGTTGAATCAATAAATTAAAATATTTGCTCCCGATTCTTACAAATGATTAGGAAGATGTTTTTGGTCATTTAATGCCAGTAAATTATAGTCGGGAAGATGTTTTTGGTCATTTAATGCCAGTAAATTATAATATATATATATATATATATATAAAACTATAATTTATATATTTATATATTTATAGTTTATACATTTATATAACATGTACCCAAAGTTTGTGGTCATCTTACAGGAAACATTTGAGACACTAACCAGCACTTTTTTCTTTGGCATCTGTATCAGTCACTATTATATTAGAAAACCAGGTAGAACATAAGATATACAAATACATAAGAAATTACAAGATTGGCTTACCATGGTCTGCCACAGAGTTGGATGAGGAACTGTGCAGAAGGTGAATGTACAGTGCAGATCAAAGGTTTCAGTCCATGATCTGGAGTTCATTGCAGTGTTCTGTGCAAGCCCATATCAGGAGGCCGAAGGGTCTGCAGTGGAAGACTGAAGAGTCTATGATGGAAGCCAAAGAGTCTGTGTTGGAAGCCAGGAGAAGACTTCAAAGCTGAAGGCAAAGGCACTGCACTCCTCCAAAGAACAGAAGCAGATCTGTCCTTCCTCGTTTTTCTTTTATGCAGTCCAGGATATGAGCAACCCTAGGGTGAGTCTTTTACATTCCAGTGTGTAGAATTGCTGAGCCAATTTAGTTAAGCTTCTAAACTTCTCAAGTTGACACAATGAATCATTGATAGAGTGAATCAGCTATTATAGCATCTTTGCAGCCTTACTGCTTTCCCCCTAATCTAGGCTGAGTTACCATACTTTTACCTCTCCCCTCAGGATGTCAGAAAATACAACAAAGTGAGAGTGTTGGGTATCTTTTACCTTAAAGTTTCAGACTGTAAATTATTATAACATAACAGCAAAAACAGCAAGTTTTCTATGCAGAAAATGAACTCTGGAAGACAGAAAAGGTTCACTGAAGCTAAGCATCTTGAAAGAGACTGAAGATACAGTTTACAGCAGGATCAGGAGTGAGACATAGTGTGTGGGGAGGTAATCACAACAGCTCACATTTAGAGAAATACACATCACCCAACAGACAGGACAAGAGAATTCAAGGGACAACACTGGAGCTCAAAAATACAGTGAGTTTTCACATTTTTTCAAGCAAAGGGTGCATCCCAGACTTTACTGAAAGCATTTTGAAAATTTGCAAAATTATTTATATTCCATTAGCCCTTCTAGCCAAAAAAAATTGCCAGTAAGATTTTTGTGGACTGTCTGAATTTAGGAAATATGTATTTTTCTTGAAATGCCGGTTTTGATCAAGATAATAAATTGTCACTTGTTGCAAATCATGGTGACTTTGTGAGCCAGAATACCAATGAGAACTTGCTACAAGGATTTGTATGAAAGTATTTCACACTACTAAAATCCTCATCTGAATTGGAGGTATGAAAAGCATAGGGGCATAAGGAAAAAAGGGTTTTTTTTTTTTTTGAGACAGGTTTCACTCTATTGCTCAGGCTGGCCTTGAACTGCCAGACTTGAATGTTTCTCCTACCTCAGCCTCTAGACTAGTTGTGATTGCAGGCATGCACCCACCCCTTAAGAAGGGTTCTGTTGCCAATTAGCTGAGAGGTATTTCACTCAATTTGGGTGGAAATTATGAATCAGCATTAGTAGTTCTGGGCTTCGAGGGTCAGTGGTTCCAGCTCTTTGCATTACAGTTCTGGGCAGTTCCTAGCCACCCCATCAGCTGAGCCTCATAGCTCCCTTTTGTAGCTTTGTGGAGTCTCCCAGTAGTTTCCACTATGTGGATACCCCACCCATCTGGGAGGACCCAGGCTACATGTTTATCCTGTGATAGGACTGTGGCCAGAATCATCTTGCCCCCTGGCTTAGAATATCAAACCTGAGTTCCAGTTGCTACTAAGGGTAAAGGAGTCAGGACTAAGTCCACCACTCCCAGGGATGGGCCAAGCAGCCACTATATCACTTCCTTTCAGAATGATGGCTCCAGTATTGGGTGGATAGTGTACTGAGATCCTTATGGGACCTTACAGGTCATGTTGACATCCTGGGCTGTACTTCTGTGGAATGTTTTAGTCCTTCCTCCCAGGGCTCCAAGAGAGATATCCAATTTCCCACTAGAGGTCTATAGTCAATTCCAAGTTCATTGATAGCAGACTCCAAGCCAGATAGGTTCTAACACAAGAAGGATTAGGCCCTTTTTTATCACCTTAGAATCTTGATCTGTGAGTTGAATATGCAGACAGACTGGCTGTGCTTTCAAGAGACAATCCACCAGGCTGTCCCTTATATGTTGGGGCTGGTTACTGGGCAATTGAACTGCCTGGGACAGGACCTGCACCCACCTGGTGAACTTTGGAACCAAATAGGCTACTTTGGTTTTCAGGAGCCTGTGGTACCTCTCAATCATGCCAGTGGCCTTCAGCCAGTAGGGCACATGTAAATAGCCACATATGTATTACAAGTAGCCCCCTGCCTGCAACATTGTCTGTTGGCTTTGACCTGCCTGTTCCAGTTTCAGGTCAGAAGATTTCTGTACTAGGCTAGACAGTGATTACTGTCCACTATGGGGTTTGCCATGGCTGGACCCATTGATACAACAGATGTCAGTTGGAGGTCCCTCTTTCCTTTATTCATAGGGGCTGTCATGACCTCCAGTCCATGATCCTGTAAGATTTTTCTGTGTCATATATGTCACTGGTCCCAATACCATTACCAAGGCGTTGGGTGAAAAAGAGGCCCACTGCTTCTTCTGGGGGATGTACTTGAAGCAGTGGGCCTCTTTTTCACCCAACGCCTTGGTAATGGTATTGGGACCAGTGACATATATCATCCCCCAGTGTGTGTGAGTGTGGGGGCATAGGCCACTCCACTCCTGGCACAGGATGTCCATGTACAGACCCAGACCTCTCTCAGGTATTTGGCCTGTATTTCCACTGCCTGCTGCAGCGTAATCCCCTCATGAGCATCCAGAGAAACATGTATCACTGCTAAGATTTCTAAATCAGGGAATAGCAGTTTTCAGTTTCTTTCAACAGCTGTGACCAGAATCCAATAGGGTGCTTCTGCTTACCTTGCTTTGACCATAGGCTCTAGCAAAACCCAACATCATCTGCACTTACTTTAAGGGTTAATGGCAGGGTAGAATTAATGACTCAGGGGGCTTGTACCTGCACAACTTCCCCCTTCAAGTTCTGAAAAGCAGCCTCTGCTGCATCTGTCCAGTCCGATGCCACACTCTTTTGGGACATCTGGTACAAAGTACATAGCAGGGTAGCTAGGTACAGTATGAACATCCATCAAAAGTCCACTAAACCCACATAATACCTGCAATTTGTGTACTGTCATAGGTCTGGGGCATGCCTGGATTTTATCAATAATGGCATCAGGAATCAATTTCATCTTACTGGGCCAGATAACACCCAAGAATTTGTCATGACACACAGGCCAGGTCCCTGGACCTTGTATTCATTGATAGCCCAACCCCAGGTCAGCAAAGCTTCCTTCAGACTATGCACAGCAGCTTCCAAATCAACAAGGCAATCAGAGGTTAACATAATATCGTTGATAGAGTGGAATAGTGACACAGAGTATGGCTTGGTCCAGGTAACCAAATCCTGGGCCAACAGGCCATGACACAAAGTTCCAGAAACATTTGGAAAGTCCATTGTCTGCCCTTCTAGGTAAAAGCAAGTTGATGCTTTCAAGTGTTATTGCAATGGAGAAGAAAGCATTGGCCAAGTCTACAACATAATGGTATCAGCCCAGTATCAGGGTGAGATAATCCATCAAGTCTGCAACGTTAGACACTGCCACATGCAGCCAATGAGTCACTTTATTCAATTTCCAGCAATCCGCCGTCATTTGCCACATCCCATATGGCTTTTGTAATAGGCCATTTCAGGGATTTAAAAGAGCTATGAGCCAAGTGTGTCACTCATGACTCTTCCAATTTCAAAATGGTTTGTCCTAGTTCTTCATTGCCCCCAGTTAGTCCATACCGCTTCATGCACACAACCCAAGTGCCCTACAGGAGAGTCAGTGTACGTGAAGTGGATATCCTCAGAAAGACCACATGGATTCACAAATGGAATTCTCCCTGCGTGGTGCTGAGCTAAGCAACGGTCAGTATGTCCACCTCCAGTACATATTCAGCAACTGGGGAAACAGACATCATAAGGGTAAGGAGCCAAGTGCCCAATGTCCAGTGTCACCTGGGCTTTCCTGAAATAGGTGAAGAACTTCTGGAGGTGGCTTGCTGTCTGGGGACAACTGGAGAGGAGCACAAGCCCAGAAGTCTCCTTCCCAAGCAGCTGGCCTACTTGCTTGCCACTGGCTGTGCCCCTGCCAGTGTTGATCAGGAAGGGCTCAGCACTGTTGAGCTGCTGGTGCTCAGAGTTCGCTCGCTGTCCTTTGCCATGGTTCGTGCTCCCCCTTTTCTCACCGTTAGGGGATCCAGCACATATTTCCTCTCTCTGCCTGCACCGTGCTTGTACCCCGACCAGGATCCTTCTGCTGCTGGGTATCAGACCTAGGCCACCGCTAGAAGCTGTGGATGAACTGGTTTTCTTGGAGCATCTGTGAACCTTCTTCTGCCGGAAGAAGTTAGGCAGGGTTCACATCCTTTGCAGGTCTATCACTTCAACATATCCCTTGGGGTCAGAAGACACTAGTCCTTGGGGGCCTTTCAAGCTGCCAAAAAGGTTACCAGGGTTAAGCCCCAGATAAGCAGTCAGTAACCCCCAGGGGCTCTTCCTTGATATCAGGTGCTGTTTCGACAGTCTCAGAGGAGACAGTCACCTCATCCTGCCAACTACATCACTTGTCAGAGTCAGGGGACTGAAGGGGTGCTGAAGGGATATTTTCACAGGTAAGGTGCCCAAAGAAAAGAAAGCATGAAGAGCTGACATCAACAACAACAGCAAGTATCTTTATTGTTCAACCTGTATACGTTGGCCCTTATCAAGGTTTAAATTGTTGTGTACTGTCATAACCATGTAAGGCAAGTGCAGTCTGTGAAAGGTCATCTTTATATACGTTCACCCCATTGTGCACCTGCACTAAACAGTGAGGTGATATCCTAATGTCTCCCCAGATGCCTCAGGCTTTGAAGCATTGAAGTGGTTCCCCTAAACCTTCTCTGTCCACACTACCTGAGATAAGAACCACAAATAGCTTTCTTTGGACCTGTGCTCCAGGATGAGGGGAAAAGTGCAGGATAGAGCCCTCCTTGACTAAACTGAGAAGTGCAAAGCAGTGCACAGTGTTATACATTTTGGGGACTGGCTTGAGAACTTTAAGTAATGATCAAGGGCACAGAGTCATCTGGAGGTTACAGGGCACTGTCACCAGGAGTGGGCTCAGAATGAAGTCATGTCGGATTACTCTGTGTTTCAAGGCTGCTATGGCCAAGACAGGTATCTCTCGGAAAGAGTTAGGGTCCTTAGGATGGTTGCAGCTGTCATGGCTACAGTGGCTGCTGCTGCTGCTGCTGCTGCTGCTGCTTCTCAGGAGTTTTTAGGAGGGCCAGGCATATTCAATATGAATTCTTGGGGATATCAACAATGGGCCCTGTCCTGGGGAGTGCCCTTGCTCTTTCTCAGAAAGGCAGCAGGAGCACCTAAAGTCCCAGGAGTAGGGGAGGAGCATTGCCATGGCCACTCAAATTTTGACTCCTATGCAAAGTGACCTAGAGGGTGGCTGCAGAAGTAACTGTAAGGGTGTTGGGTCCCCAGGTAACAGGAAAGTGAGGAGGAGCAAAGTGGACATGCTTTTTAAATATTTTTTCATTTACTGGTACTGGAGATTGAACCAGGGCCCCTGAACTAAGCAATATCCCCAGCTCTTTTTTATTTTTTTACAGGTTCTCACTAAGTTACTAAGGTGACCAGGCTGGGCTCAAATTTACAGTCCTCCTGCCTCAGACTTCCAAAGTGCTGGGATTATAGGTGTGCACTACCATGGTCAGCTGTCTCAATTCTTTCAATAGGTTTGTTCTTGTAGTATGGCTTGTGTCCAGATGTTTCACCAAAGCCTCATGCATTTATAGGTGGTGCTTTTTCAGGGGTGGTGAAATCTGGACTGTGATTGATTCATGGTGCAATGCTAAGATCAAGGGTGCTAGGATTGAAGGTGGGTGATTACTAAATCAATCCACTCATTGGTTTGGCACCACCCTAATCACAGTAGCCTGGGTAAAATAAAAGGGCAGAAAGATGCTTTAAGGCCCCCTTGTTGCTTTCCTACAGTCTGCCTGCAGTGAACTGTTCTCTTCTGCCAACTCACCCTGCCTTGGAATCAGTTTCTTATGGACTAAAATCTGTACAATCTATGAGCCAAGTAAAATTTTCCCGTCTTAACTTTGGGTGTTGGGTAATTTATCTCTGAGAAAACTAACTAAGAAATCTGGGAAAAGTTGTGGCTTCTGTCCTTTTCCATTGGAGAGAGTGTTGGCTTGTATTTATATTCATTTAAAATGAAGGAAAAGGAACCACAGGGGAATAATTTGCAGAGCTTAAAAGTAGAAAGACATGGTATAGCAGAGACGAATTATTTTCTGAGCAATCTGAAATTAAGCGACAGGCTGGCTTGCTAATAAAAAGCGGAGATGTAGGATAAACTGTTGCCAAAGGAATAAGTCTGAGCTCCAACTTTGTCAGGTAAAAGGATGCATGAACATTTTGTACAGTCCATGGGAGTTGTTTTAGGTCTGTCTATTATGGCCACTTGGAAAGTGAGAGGGTCTGAGTGGAAAGCAGCTAGATGTCAAGAGCAAGGGATAAGATGGAGCAGAGTGTATCACTGGCCTTAAGGGAAAGTGCAGATGAAAACTCTCCATTAATAGGATTAATGTCCAAGAGCCTACAATAGCATGCAGCAAGCACATGTCACCTTTAAGCAACGGCCAGACAGACTAATAACACAAAGGCAGTTCAGGACACTTTCAGTTAGTGAAGAGTTTTGTTTTGTTTTGTTTTGTTTTGTTCTATTTTGTCTTGTCTTATTTGTTTATCATGTCTCTCCTTCCTTCCTCCAAACTTTGTGGGATCTGAAATAGCAACTAAGAAGAGAGAAAATGCTGATAAAATTTTCCTTCCTCCCCAGAATCTGACCCACCTGGAAGGAATGAAATCATCATCATTTGAATGAAAGCGGAACTTTATTAATATACCAGTATCAATTTAATAATTTCTGACTTGAAACTTTATTTTGTCTTTTAGAGGAATTATAGGACTTTGCAATATTGAGAGTAACTAGAAAGTCACAGGACCACTAGCATTTTCAGCCAGCTGGACAACATGAATGAGAAAGAATAAAAGTAAGTTAGTCGTGATTTTATCCACCAAGATACACTTGTAGGAAGCTCTGGGTTACATGGAGCTTCTTAATAATCCAGACAAGATCCATTAACTGTTAAATGTATTCCCAAGAAACAAATAGAAAAAAAACTGGAATAATTAACAGTTTTTCAAACTAGTTAAATGTATAGGAATATGTGTTTATAATAATATCTTGTGTTATAGTAATCAGTACTCTTTTTTCCTTTACCACATAATAAGCAGTTTTTTTTTATAAAAACAACTTCACATCATTAATTTATTGGATCTTTCTAGTAGGGCACAATATTACATGCAATTCTGTTTTCTTATGAAATGGGTGTATTCTTAAGGAAACCTCATTTTTGCTTACAATATAGTGTTGACAGTACTTTCTTCACCTGCTGTATATATTAATTCATCAAAAGAATTTCAGTCTCTTTCAAATTTTCACTCATCAGAATTCCTTTGCTCACCATAATCATAAGCCATCTTATGAAATGGTTAAAAAGGACAGTTTTAGATTGGCATAGAGAGGTACTAAGGAATAGTTTACTGTCAACCTTGAGTGTCACCCATATTGTTCCCTGGCCTAATGACCAGATATTTTTTAAGCAAGCAGACAAACTATTCTGTGTTTTTATCTCAGCCTTATTTTGTGATGTTTTATTTCTTAGCAACATTTGAATATTTAAAATGGTGTTTGAGGAAACTAAGGACCTCCCCAGTTCCTTTCAAGCAGATCTTAAACAAAGTGAACTCCATAACCCTGACGTAGCTGTTGATGGGGGGGGTACTTACTGACAGGTGTTTGACTACTTCAAATTAAATGGAAATTATTTCAGCCTCTTACTTTTCCCCTACTATCTTCTGTTCTCGTCATGCATACAGTTCATAATTGGCTATACAAATTAAATAATTCATATTTAGCTTAATCCTTATCTTCTTTAAATTCAGCTTCATTAACATTAAAGATTACTGGACCAGCCTGTCATGTGAAATAATTATGCTTATTCAAAAATATACCATTTACCACAGGATTTGAATTCTGACTTAAGCACTTAGAGTCAAGGGACACATAAGCTGGTGAGAAATGACAGGGATAAAAGTGGAGCATGGCGTCACAGAATACAAAAGATGAGCCCCGGGACAATTTGTAGTTCCAGCAATAGGATATCATAGAAGACAGAAAGACAGGAAGAAATGTGGGAAGGAAGAAAAAAAAGAAGGAAAAAAGAGTAAAAAAGAGAGGGAAGAAGAGAGAGAAGGTAAGAAGGAAAGAAATAGTGATGGGACATGACAAAGTCACAAAAACCAATGTAAGGTGCTCCGATGGGCAAAACTAGAACAATTTCAGAAACAAAATAAAGTAGCATTGAAATACAGCCCCAAGCATAAAATAAATATTTACAGGCCCATATTGATATAAAGAAATGATTACATAAATAATTCAATAAAGACCTAAGACATATATCTTCTATGCAGAGTTCTGGGTAATTTATTTACCAGTGGATACTTTGTCCTCAACCAGGCAGTGCATAACTGCTACTCCTTAAGTGTGCTTTACACGTGATGATGTCCTTAATGTTGTGTGGAAAAGCAGAAAAGTAAGTCTCCAGTGGAGCAACCTGACAAATCACCTAATCCCAGATGAAGATCAAGATCAAAATATGATCATTTTTGAGCACTTTTATTTCTATACCCTTGTTATTAGATGATAAAAATGGCACATTACTGTCATTATTTTCCTTCAAAAATCTCATACTCCCAGGCTAATGATGAGGAAAACGTAAGGCAAGGCCCAATTAAGGGACAGTCTACAAAATTTTGACCATTACTTCTCAGTCTCTCAAGGTCATCAAAAGCAAGGACAAATCTGAAAACTTGCACAGTGCAAGAGGAATCTAAGGAGACACGGAGATTATGCTTAATGTGGGGGTCTGGGTGGGATTCAGGAACAGAAAATGGCAGAAAACTAAGGAAGTATAAGTAAAAGATGGATTTCAACTAATAATAATGTATTCATATCTGTTCATTAATTATGACATATACCATCCTAATGTAAGATAGTAACAGGGGAAACCAGTGTGGTGTAAACGGGATCATATTGTACTGTTTTCATATACATCTAAATCTATTCTTAAAATTTTTAAAGGATCATTTAAAACAAATTGAAGCACTGTAGTTAGGACTGAAGGGTTTGGATTCCTAGCGACAGTGGAAGGCAAATGAGCTGTTTGCCCAAAGAAGTATATTGTGTGGTGGAATATCAGAGTGAGGACATGGCTATATAAAGATGCTTCAGAACTATTTGATTCTGCATGTCAGAACAAAAATGTCTCCAAATAGAGCAAATGGAAAGAAAAGAGGAAGATTCCTAAAGGAGCGCTGAATGAAAGTCACATGATTAAATTCATCTTAAAGAAGTATCTTCTTCTAAATACGGACCATTAATGAGCACTGTGGGGGAGGCTGTCTCCACCTTGATGCTAAGTTTGCAGCTTCTGTGACACAGAAACCTAGAAGCAACGCAGGAGGTGGGGAAGAAGAGAATCTGTGTCTCTGCCTACCCGATGTTGGTGACTTGGAAGAAGAAAGGCCAAAGACAAGCGATTTTGAGGGAGATATCACCACTAAACGATTGGCAAATGGCACCTAGTGCTGTAGGAGCCACACATCAGAGCCCGCCTGATGCCAGCTGTCATCTCCCACCAACCTCCACACAGATTCAAGGCATGGAGCCACTAGCTCTGTGCCAGGAGGGGTCAATAGTACTGTTCTAAAAAAGTGTTATGGGGCTAATGAGATTTGGATGCTGGATCTCAAACTGACAAAATATCCATTTGCCCGTTGAGGTGTCTAAGGAAGAGTAAATAAAACTACTAAGTTGTATCAGCCCTCTATCACTTAAACTCACTTGGCTTTTCCTAGTATCCCTTTTTATCTCCCATCGAATAGTGTTTCATGCAATCTGCTACAGAAAAAAACTTCTCTTAAATAGCTATCATTCTATGTCATTGAAAATGTGCGAAGTTATCAGTGTCTGAGCTGTAACATGAATATGGATAAATTGTAGAGAAACTCATGCTGAGTGTTCACCTGCTGTGTGACCTTGATCTAGTTAACTCCTCTGAGTCTCATTTTCTTCATCTGTGCAAATGAACAAATGAGTGAGAACACTGCCTTTGCAAAGTTACTTGTAAAGATCAGAGTATCTTCCGAGCGTCTAGTATGTGCCTGACATACACGTGGTGCCAGCTGAAGGAGTCATTGTTGTTCTTGGCTTGCAGCAGCTGGAGAAGTGCCACCATATGCTACAGGCTTTAAATTCTTTAGAGTGGAAATTAAAGGCAAATTTCTGTAAAGTAGTTATTTTAAAAGTTGAATTCAGGAAGATGGTTGTGGTGTGTCTTGAAATTTGTTTTAGTTGTAGCCTATCAACAATTATACTGTACTTCTATATTGCATGTAAGTAGGGAATATGACATCATTTATTATATAAATTTATAACAAGGTTGAATAGGACTTGTTTTCTGTTTTCTAAGAATTTTGGTTGATGTCTTAAAGCAGAGAGATAGGCAAAATTTTTTTCTGCGTACTAAAGAGAAGTGCTACACACATCTGGGCCAGACCTACTCAAACATCAGATCCTGTCTGGTACTCATCAAAAACATCCCCACCCAGATAAAATCAGCCTCTAGAAGAAAAGATGGTCATTATAGAAGGAGACCTATGGCTTGTTGGAATCAAAAGAAATTTTTTTACACTTCCTGCCAAGTAGTGGGGGTCTGGAAGGTGTACTCAAAAGCCAAGATAGAGGATGCCTGTTAGGAGAGACACTAAACTCTGTTATGATTGAATAAAAAATGTCCTCCAAAAGTCTCATGTAGTGGGAGGTGTGGAGGTGCTCCCTTTGGAGCACCTTTTGGTGCTTTGACCAAAAAAATGCTGTGGCAAAACTAATTTTTTTATGTCTGCCAGGCTGTAGCCTATAACAGCCAACTTATACCATGATGCTGGGTTTGTCTGGCCTTCCTCTCACTCCTTTCTCTTTCTGTAATTGTACATTCCAGAGGAGTAGGAAGAAAACAGGACAAAAGTCCTTTTTTTTATAAATCCTGACCCAAGGCAGGCTTTTGATTCAGAAGGAAGCCCTGCATTCGTGGTGGAGGGACAGAACGATAAGCGACAAGCTACCTGTGAGGTTCAAGTTGTGGTGCTGGCTAGGATCAGACCTCTTAATACCCCAGCTCAGCCAGGCGGTAAATAATTCCCTTTTCAAAAATAGCTTGAAGTAATAGGAATGCTATGGGCTGCACACAAGAGATCATCACGTCTGGGGAGAGGAAGTCTAAGACTGCAAATGTGAAAGTGGCTTGTGGTTTTATTCCATTGATTAAGCTGATTTTAAAGCTGAGTAACTGATATTTTTAAAGTGAATTTTTTCTACAGTAAAAACTTTATTGACAGAACAGCCACTGAAATGTTCCCCTGCCCTTCTCTGGGACGCAGGCATGGGCAGTGATGAATTGAAGCTTCCTCTGCTTCTGTACTTGAAGTCCACCTTTACGTTTGCAAGAGGGCAAACTTCGCAAATCCCACTTGATAACGCAGGACAGTTGTTACACTGTGAAGCTAGATTTCAGGGAAGGAACTCTGATGTTTTCTGACGTGTGTAAAATATTTTGAGAAGGAAGAGAAAAGGGAAATTTTTCCCAATATATAGTCACAGCTGGCAGTCTGGCAGTGTGACAGAGACTATCTCATGCACGTTTTCATGTAATGATACAAAGTCATGAGTAATACACCAATTTTATAGATGAGAAAATTGAGCCTCATGATGTTTATGGAATTTTATCAAAGTCACTCATTCTAAAACTATTATTCTACCCAGAAAACTTCCATGAATGAATATAAATAACATGTACTGCTGTCTGCTCATTCCCATTCCTGTAGAACTAAGCAATTTCAGCTTAATTTAAAGATGCCCATACTTCTGCGTAATTTACAGTAGAGAAATGGCTGAAATTCCATCTTAGAAGCTCCATGCGGGCCTCTGCTGGCCCACCTCCGTGTGGCCTTGTCTCCTGTCACGATCTGCCCTTTCTACACTGACCCAGAGCAGCTCAGCGGCAGCTGTGGGCCCTGACAGGAGTCAGCTGTGCCTGTTCCACCTGTCAGTCTTGGCCGTTCTTCTCTTTCTGATCTGAACCAGATGGCAGCTGTGGACAGCAGAGACTTTGTGCTGTCAAGGGACAAGCATAGCCTGGAAATTCCAAATCAGGGTGCTAATTCGACTTGGTGTCATCCTGAGAAAATTACAAAGTCCCCAAGACATTAGTTTCCTTCTTGGTAAAACACAGAATCCTTGACCATTGGCTTAGCATTCGAACCTTTGTAATGATGAAATATCTGCCTAGCACTCAGTAATAATTGTGGAATGTGAGTAGACAACAGATAGTCCTTGTTTTCCTCTGACATTTTCCCTCAGTTTGTAGAGCTTCCAGTATACCTTAAACCTACAGTCCGGGCACCCTAGAAGAAACACAAGCCAGCTGTACCTGTGACTCATATCAGAACGTCTTCATTCTATCTGCTCCCTCACACTGCCCTGGTCTGTGGTCTCAATTCCTGTTGGGCCAGGTAACAACTACATACAGCTGGCAACAAGGAATGAATTCCTTTGCAAGAATTGTTGCTGTCCATTTTCATCCTTTCTCCCATCACAGCAAAATTACTTTTCTGATGATGTGACTTGTCATGAAGCACTGCAGAGCAGCCTCTGACTCGGGGGCTTCTTGACAGCATTCCCTTGAGCAATGACTGATGGGGTAGAAATAAATCTTTTTCCACTAGGAATGAGTTTGTGGAAATTAGCTCCAACCTGCAGGTTGTATCACTAATGATGGTCGGGGGCGAGGGACCTGCTCTGCTGAAAGAGCCCCAAAGTCAGAGCTGCCCCTGACTCTGGAAGGGGGTTCATCCACCAGGATGTCCTCAGACATGCATAGACAGCTTATAAAAATAAACTCTTGTGCATAGATTTTATTAGAAATAAGTATTTTTTGCAAACTTCTTAGGTTTTTTTGTTTGTTGTTTTATATTATTTTTGTAATACTGGGCCCTTCACTCTGAACTACATTCCCAATTTTTTATTTATTTTTGCAACAGTGTCTCTTGAAGTCACTAAATTGCCCAGGGTGCACTAGAACTTGGGATCCTCCTGCCTCAGCCTCCCAGAACGCTAGGATTACAGGTATATACCACCATATTGGCCCCAGGTGATGCTTAGGCACACTAAGATGAAGAATTTGCTAGCCTCCAAACTCTCCTATCTCAGTTGTTATTAGCTCTTCTCATGAAATTATTAATGGGGGAAATATTGATCAAAAGCTATGAATCATTCCTCTCCCATACCTTACCTTCTATGAAACTGATGCAGGTGGCTAATTTAATTGAACAAAACTATTCACAGCCTTAAAAAATCACCATACAGTCTAGCTAAACTATAACCATAATCACTTGAAAAATATTTATCAGAATACTCTCTCTCTCTTCCCTTGCTTACTGTTAGTATTATTTTTCAGCACAGAAAAATGTAAGAGCTGGAACCTAAACATGTAAACATTTCATTATTTAAAACACACAGGCACCCAGAAAATCTCAGCAGCTGAAGGGAGCCTTAGTTGACCCTGCTCCTCACCTGTACTACCTTGGCAGCCAGTGAGAAACTCATCCACCCCTCCAACTCACCCAGAAGGCCTCAGCAACCAATGAGAGCATCAGCAAATCCTTCTACCATCACAGTACCTCACTTGGCTGGAAGAAACTTGGGTGACCCCTCCTACCACTGAGAGGACCTCAGTGGATCTGCAAGAGTACTGTGAGGCTCCCCTCCCCCCACCAAGCAAAGGACCTCAGTGGGTTAGCAGGAACCTCAACAAACCCTACCCCATCCAGAGGACCTTAGCAGGTGTGTGGGAGCACAAAAGAGTCCTTCTTACCTACAGGGAACCTTGAGTGGGCAGGCAAGAGTGCCAACAAGGCCTGTGAGACCCCCAATAGACACAATAGCATCCTGGTTAGAGCAAACATGATGGAAAGGTGGGTGTGGCAGGCTGGAGCAGTCTGAAGGTGCAGTAACAATGCGAGCTAAGGGTTGGTTCACATAAATACTCCTCGGCTAGTCAATCTAGCAAGAATATAAGACTCAATTGGCCCCACAGGAGGAAATCAGGTGACTGGTCCCTCCCCTATACTGTAGGACCCAGCAAATAGGTGAACATTAGCCAAACAGAAGAACCCTAAGACACACATGGCAGACAGTCAAGACTAATGGAATTAAGTTCTTTACTCACATCAGATGGAAAACACAGAACAAATGGGCAGATGTTAGAAATGTATGAATTACCAAGCTGAATCAAGAAGATATAAAAATTTTGAATAGCTCAATATCTGTTACTGAAATTGAAAATGTAATAAAAAACTTAGCAACAAAGACAAGGCAAGGTCTGGATGAATTCACAACTAAATTGTACAAGAAATTTAGAGAAGATACCAATACTTCTCAAACTCTTTAAAAAAATTAAAAGGGAGGCAATTTTCCCTAACTCATTCCTGGTAGCAAGTATTACTCTGATACTACAACCAGAAAAAGACCCATCCAAAAAGTACAGTTACAGGCCAATCTCCCTAATGAACATAGATGCAAGTATTATCAATAAAATACTAGTAAACAGAATGCAGCAAAGCATCAAGAGGATTATACACCACAATCAAGTGGGATTCATCCCAGGAATGCAAGGATGGTTCAACATACGCAAATAAATACACATAATGCACCACACTGACAGAGAAAAAGACAAAAATCACATGATCATCTCAATAGATGCAGAAAATCTTTTGATAAAGTCCAACACTCATTCATGACAAATTTCTACAGAAAATCGGAATAGATGGTCTTTACCTCAATCTGGTAAAATCCTTCTATGAAAAACCAACAGCCAATATCATACTAGAAGGACAAAAACTGAAACCTTTCACTCTAAAATTAGGAACAAAAAAGGATGGCCATTATTACCACTCCTGTTCAATATAATTCTGGAAATGTTAGCCAGAGCAATTAAACAAGAGAGAGAAATAAAAAGAATAAGTACAGGAAAGGAAGAAATTAAATTATTGCTATTTGAAGATGACATGATACTCTACATAGAAGACCCAAAAAAACTCTATCAAAAGACTAGTAGAATTAATAGGCAAATTCAGCAGTGTAGCTGGATACAAAGTTAACACTCAAAAATCAATAACATTCCTATACACAAACAACAAAGTCACTGAGAGAGAAATTATGCAAATAACACCTTTCACAATAGCATCCAAAAAGATGAAATACTTAGGAATCAATCTAACAAACGATGTATAAGATCTATATACTAAAAACTATAGTACTCTACAAAAGGAGATTAAGGAAGATGTCAGAAAATGGAAAGATATCCCTTGCTCTTGAATAGGAAGAACCTACGTTTTGAAAATGGTTATACTCCCAAAAATGTTCTACAGATTTAATGCAATCCCAATCAAAATGCAATTAGCCTTCCTGGTAGATCTAGAGGAAACATTCCTAAAATTCATTTGGAAATAGAAGAGATCTAGAACAGCAAGAGATCCTGGGAAACAAAGGCAAAGCAAGAGACATCACCATCTCTACCTTGAAATTATACTACAAAGCTACTGTGCTAAAACCAGCATTTTACCTGCAAAAAACAGACCTGAGGATCAGTGGAACAGATTAGAAAATGCAGACACAGCAACAAAGGCACTCAACCACTTGGTTTTTGACAAGGGGCCAAACATGTTCACTGGAAGAAAGATAGCCTCTTAATAAGTGGTGCTGGAAAAACTGGCTTTCCACATGCCAAAGACTAAAACCAGACCCTTCTGTTACCATATACCACGTAAAGTCAAAAAGGGTTAAAGATATTAAAACAGAAAATCTACTGGAAGACAAGGTAGGCAGAAATCTTGAAGATATAGAGGTAGGTAAAGAGTTAATAAATAAAACACAAACCACACAGGAAGTATTTCAAAGAATCAACAACTATGATCTCATTTTATTAAAAAGGTTTTGCACATCAGAAGAAATCACCCACAGAATGAAAAGAAAACCCACAGAATGGGAAAAAATTTTAGCCAACTGTCCCTCAGACAAAGCACTTATATCTAGAACACATAAAGAATTAAAAAACACCAGGCCCTTCAAATTCAAAGATCCAGTCCAAAAACAGACTTTTGAGATAATACGCACTTCTCAGATGATCAAATGCAAATGGAAAATTAATACATGAAGAAATGTTCAACATCACTGGTCATTCGAGAAATGCAAATTAAAACCACTGAGATTCTGTCTCACTCCAGAAAGAACGCTTGTCATCATGAAGTCAACCAGAAACAAATGTTGATGGGGCTGTGGAGGAAAAGGCAAACTTTTCCACTCTTCGTGAAAGTGTAGACTGGTAGAACCACTTTGGAAATCACTGTGGAAATTCCTCATAAAACTAGGATTGGAGGTCCCATTCAATCCAGCTATTTCCCTTCTGGGTATTTTCCTAGAAAATTGAAAACATCACGCCACAGTGATATATGTGTGCCCATGATTATAGCAGCACAACTTGTAATAGTTACATCATGGAAACAACGCAAATGCCCAGTAAGCATGGAACGGTTAAAAAAAAGATAAGGAATTTTTATATGATTGTGTATTTCTCAGCTATAAAGAAGGATAAACTTGAGGCTTTTAAAGGTAAATGGATGAAATTTGAGACATTACTGATAAGTGAAATGTATCAGACTTACATGTGTAAATATTGTATTGTCTCCCTAGTGTAAAAAAAAATTACAGCGTAAATAAGATCCCAAAAGTGCAATAGAAATTGTGAACATGAAAGGAAAGAAAGTGCTCAAAAGAAAAGAACACCTAGGATAGAGGAAAGGGTGAAAGAAAGAAGGAAGGAGATTATGTGTATATATGCATACATATATATATGTATATATATATGTGTATATATATATATATATATGGCATATACCTATATTACTAATCTCTGTTCATCACAAAGAGCAGTTTGTGTTTTAATTGTACCATTGTTTGATCATTTTTTTCATGTCTAAACCTTGTAATCTGAACAATTATTTTGAAGATAACAATATGTAATTTATGAACTAGTAGCAATTTCCTATTATTTTGTTTTGAAATTCTGTATGATTTTTACCATTTTTTGTTTTTAAAATAAAAAAGGTAATATATATCAAATACCTAAAGTTTCCAATTACCTGCTTTGGTATGGTTTGCCAAAGAGATGGACCAGGGCTTTGCCATGACTATACAGAAGCCTTAAATGTTATTGCATGTTACAATTGAAGTTATTCCCTAGTGATATGTCTTAGATCATAGTTTTTCTCTAATCCTATATTGCATAATGGGAGACACATGCATCTAAAACTAGTAACTCGCATCTGACCCCCGACCTTGTAAAAGTGATAAAGAAATAAATGTAAGCTAAGAGATTTTTTTAGTACTCTGTCTGGCATTCTGAGCATTTAAAAATGAGTAACTCACAGTCTCCTGCCTCAAAATACTTTGTCATTGAATGGAAATGAAGCAATATTCTCTTCTTTCCATTCTAATTCTATCTTAGTCATCCTTGCACTAGATTACTGTGGAATGGACTCTTTCTGGATTTTATACTTGGAGTGTAAACAATAAAATACAAGATACATTAGAAGCAGAAAGAAGGAAAAGGTGATAACAGACTCTGGCAAAAACTTATGAAAGATGTATAAGCTTTGCTTGTAGGTGTGCACAAATTTAATTCTCATCATCTAGGAACCAATTCACAAAATAAAACTGATTAGTTTTGTAGCATCACAGCTGGAGTCTGGAGACCTAGGGATTTCCTGTGCAGGAACCTCCC
>PVJX010028593.1:0-23772 GCA_004027295.1 Dolichotis patagonum | reverse complement strand
ATATGGAGGATTATAGGAAATAGGAAATATCAGTAATTATCATGGCTCAGTGTATTTATTTTTTTAAGGCTCAGTTTTAACATAGTAAAATATATTTGAGACCCAATTTATTAGCATCCAAATATTAAGTAAAGAAAGAAAGATAAAACAGTATGCATCAGCAGAATTCATGTTCATCCAAGAAAGATCAAACTTTTAATTTACTATATCAACCTACAAAAGTTAACTAGTACCCTGCGGACTTATGATTTATTGTCAGCCCACTAAGAATTGTCAGCACCCTAGAATATGAGGAGACAGTGTAATTCAGCCAGTTTTGTGAACTTTTCACTTGCCATTCCATGGACAGCAAACATAAAATTAGTCTACAAATAACTGAACTTGTATTTTTAAAAAAGTCTATCACATCATGTTAAAAGAAATGTTGCTCTTGAATTAGCTTTCCACAAGTAGCAAATAAATAAAAAGTATTTATGCAACATATAAAGAAAGTTTAATAAGAATAAAAGATATTAGGAAAAATAGGTAACATGTATGAATCAGTTGCTTCTATTTTCTTTCTGTGAAAATTGGATTACAAATCTAGTTTATGAAAATTAAAATAGAAAATTTGCATTATGGTGTCTTAATATCCTCAGAAATTGACACAGATTTGCAAATATACAGTTTTAATGGAATTATTTTGTACAGAGTTCAACATATGTTTCAGTGTTCATAAGAAAGTTGAGTTACAAGTGACTCACAGGCTCAAGATGATTTAGATAAAGATGAAAGATAACATCTTTTTTCTATGGCAAATGTACTATATGATTCTTTTATAAGCTATTTGCACAGATATTAAAATAAAATGATATTTAGTTTTAGGTAGTTTTAATGAACCATATTTATAATGCTGAAAGTTATTTTTTTCTTGGTTATATTTTTATATGCATAAGGTAATAGAAGATGTGTAACAAGTCTTGTTTCAAAAAGTACAGCTGATTTACATATTTAATACATAAATGAAATTTATAGTAATTAACAATTAGAAATATTTAAGAAACTAAAGTTAATATGAAATTAAGTATTGGATGACATAAATATCTACCAGTGAAATCATTGTACATTTACATTTATTATTAATTTTTAAGCTATCCCAACTTAACAAAATTTATATGAACAGTATGTAGAACTTCCTGATTTTTTACATCCAGGGATATGAACATTGCATAAAATTGCTTAGATTAACAATTTTTTTTTTTTTGTACCAGGAATAGCGCTCAGGACCTTGTACTTTCCTAGCAAGTACCGTGACATTGAGCTATGTCCTCAACCCTAGATTAACAAATTTTTCCATAGTTGTAGAAATAGAGATGCCACAAATATGAAAATATACAATACACTAAACAGTTGTTATGCTTTGATTTTGCCATCCAGAATTCATGTTGAAAGTGAACACTCAATGTAATAGTAATAAGAAAAGTTTTTCCAGATGATAATTTGGTCATTGGACTTTTCTCCCTGGGATGTGATGTGCCCTTATGCAAGTGCCTGAGGGTGTCTGCTAATCTTTTTTTGTTTGTTTGTTTTTCTGCTCTTACATTTATGTGTAGACACAATATTTAACCCTTCCTATATGTGTGAAAATTCACAATGAGAATTATACCATCAGTACATACTAAATATTCAAGCATATTGATCACAGAATTCAGTCTTCTAAACTACAAAACATAACATTTTTGTTTTTATCACTTACTCAAAGTATTTTGGGGTAGTAGGAAGAATAGAGCAAACTAGAACCTAAAACTGGGCAGTGCAATTGTTGCCTTATCAAATATCTGAAAATTTAAAAATTTCTTTCTAGGTGGGTAATAAGCAAAAGATGAGAGAATTAAGAAAAGTATACTATAAAAAGCCTAGATTACTATAAACAAAGCATAAAAATTGATTTTGTCAAGGATCCAGATGTATAGATTGAAGACAAACTCTGAATATTCTTAAAAATTATCTAAGTCCTTATGAATAGATAGCTGCTAAGTAATAAAGGACGTTAAAAAGATTTCCACTGGAGTTCCAGGGACCTGGGGAAAGTTGGAGACCTATGTTCTGGCCTTTGAGTTTCTGGGGAGCTACTGGGATGCTGGACTGGGTCCAGCAGATTGCAGGGCCTCAGTCAAGCATGTTCAGTGGCCTGGTTTCAGTCCAGGAGGCAGGAACCTTGTGCAAGGACATTGGGCTCAATTGGGCTGACCTGGGGACAACCTTGAGACCAGCACTGCCAGCTGCTGAGTTCATAACCACACCACTAAGACAGGGGATTGTGCCCTGGGGATCTGCCAGCCCCAGTTCTCCATGCCCAGCTTCTGCATCTCAATTAAGAGAGCCAAGAATCTGCAGAGGGGTGGAGTTTTCCCCAGGTGAGTTCTGGTGACCTGGGGAAAGTTGGAGACCTATGTTCTGGCTTTTGAGTTTCTGGGGAGCTACTGGGATGCTGGACTGGGTCCAGCAGATTGTAGGGCCTCAGTCAACCATGCTCAGTGGTCTTGTTTCAGTCCAGGAGGCAGAAACCTTGAAAGAGAACTCTGGGCTCAATTGGGCTGCCCTGGGGACAGCTTGAGACCAGTGCTGCCAGTGGTTGAGTTCATATCCACACCTCTAGGACAGGAGATTGTGCCCCAGGGGTTTCTCTGGCCCCAGTCCTCCACACACTGCTTCAGCCTCTCAAGTTAGGGAGCAAAGTACCTGCAGAGGAGGTGAGACTGCTCCAGTAGCTGAGGGTGTAGTAGGAGATTTGCAACACAAACTGAGGAAGATTTGGAACACCACTCAGCCAAAGAAATAAAGGAAAATGAGAAAAGGAAGGACCAAAAGGCAGGCTCAAATCATCAGCCCATCCCAAGAAAGCCTGGGAGCCATGTACATAGAAGAAAATAGAAGCCATACACCTGAAATGACTGAAATGATATCAACTGAAACAAAGAAGCAACTAGGGGAAGCTATGGAGACATTCAAATTAGAAATAATTGTCCAGGTAAAAGAAGAAATGATAAAAGTAGTGAAAGAAATAGTGAACACATCTAGTGTAGAAACAGCTAGAAAACTAAAGGAAGAAAGCAAACAGAATCCCTGAATGGACACTATGAGAAACAAGCAGAATACATAAAGCAGATTCAAAGAGATATACAGGAAATCAAAAATTGTATTGAAAGCTGTAAAAACCACCTCAATGAAAGTGAAGACAGGATTTCAGGTCTTGAAGATAAGATCACAGCTAGTGAACAGGAAAGGAAAGATCTTTTAAAAATAACAAAGAATCAGGAAATAACAACTAAACAGTTATAAGATGATGCAAAGAAAGATAACATAAGATTAATAGGGATAAGTGAAAAAGAAGTGGACAGCCCAAATGATATCAAGAGTATGTTTAGAGAAGGAATAGCTTAAAACTTCCCAAATATCAGACTGGAAACTGATATTTGGATTAGTGAAGCATATAGACATCAAATTGCCATAACCCAAATAAAACTACACCCAGACACATATTAATCACCATCCCAGAAATGCACCATAAGAACAAAATACTAAAAGCTGTTAGAGAGAAAAGAAAGATCACCCTTAAAGGAAAACCTATCAGAATCACAGCAGACTTCTCAACACAAACAATGAAGTCAAGAAGAGCATGGAGTGAAGTATTTCACATCCTAATGGAAAACCACTTCCAAGCCAGACTGACATACCCTGCAAAACTGCCCTTCAAAATGGATGGAGAAATAAGATACTTCTATGACAAAGAATAGCTGAAAAACTTCATGACCACCAAACCAGGCCTACAAAGAATATTGAAAGACATTCTAGATATGCATAGGAGAAAACCATCAAGCAAGGCAGACAATTAAATAGAATGGAAAGGTAAAGATACAACAGCAGAAAGATAACATGTCAACAATAAACCAATATATAACACTTATAACCATTAATGTAAATGACCTCAACTCACCAATCAAAAGCAACAGACTGGCAGAATGGATCAAGGAACAACATGCAACTATATACTGTCTACAAGAAACCCATCTTACCCAAAAGTAAACCCATAGACTGAAAGTCAAAGGATGGAAAACAATACTTCATGTGACAGGAAACAAAAAAAAAAAAGTGGGAGTAGCAATCCTGTTTGCAGACAATGTGAACTTCAAACCAAGAATGATCCAAAGGGATAAAGAAGGACACTACATACTAGTCAGGGGAAAACTTCAAGAGGAAGACATAACAATCTTAAATATATATGCACCAAATTCCAGAGCACACAGCTATACAAAGCAAATATTAACAGAAATGAAAAGTAAAATAAGCAATAACACAATTATAACAGGAGATTTTAACACACCATTGACACAGAGGGACAGATCAACTAGACAGAAAATCAGAAAAGACATAACAGAACTGAATCACACCTCTGAACAAATGGACTTGATAGACGTATACAGAGTGTTCCATCCAACAACATCAGAATAAACATTCTTCTCAGCAGTACATGGGACATTCTCTCGATATAGTATAGTATACCATAGTATACTATACTATATTTAGTATAGTATACCATAGTATACTATACTATATTTAGTATAGTATAGACCATAAACTAGCCCACAGAACATGTTAAAGTAAATGCAAAAGAATTGAAATTATCCCATGTATGTTATTGGATCATAGTGCCACAAAATTAGAAATTAATGATAAAAGCAACTGCAAAAACCTCACAAACATATGGAAACTGAGTATTACACTCTTGAGCAATCAGTTGGTCATGGAGGAAATTAAAGATGAAATTAAACAATATCTACAAGCAAATGAAAATACAAATACAACATACCAGAATTTGTGGGATGCAATGAAAGCAGTCCTCAGAGGAAAATTTATTGCACTGAGTTCCCACATCAGGAAGACAGAAAGAACACAAATAAACAACCTGATGCTACAACTCAAACACCTAGATAAAGAAGAGCAAGCCAAGTCCAAAGCCAAAAGAAGGGAGGAAATTATAAGGATTAGAGCAGAAATTAATGCAATAGACACTAAAAAATCAGTACAAAGGATCAATGAATCAAAGAGTTGGTTCTTTGAAAGAATAAACAAAATTATAGGCCCCTGGCCAACCTTATTAAAAAAAAAGGAAAGAAAAAGCTCAAATTCATGCTATAAGGAATGAAAAAGGTGAAATTGCTACAGACTCGGTGGAAATACATAAGATCATCAACACCTATTTTGAAAACCTCTACTCTCATAGGTTCGATAACACTGAAGAAATAGACAGATTCCTAAGATACATATGAACTACCAAATTTGGATCAGGAAGATGTAAAATGGATGAATAACCCAATTTCTATTAATGAAATTGAAAATGTAATTAAGTACTTGCCAACAAAAAGAGCCCAGACCCAGAGGATTCACTGCAGAATTCTCCAAGAAATACAAAGAAGACTTAATGCTGACACTCCTGAAACACTTCAGTGAAATTGAAAGGGAAACAATTCTTCTTAAAACATTCATGGAAGTAAATATTACTCTAGTACCAAAACCTGAGAAAGACCCAACTAAAAAAGAGAACTATAGGCCAATCTCACTAATGAACATAGATGTAAAAATTCTCAGTAAAATATTAGCAAACAGGATACAGCAAATTATCAAGAAGATTATTACCCCTGACCAAGTGGGATTCATCCAGGAATTCTGGGATGGTTCAGCATACATAAATCAATAAATGCAATCCACCATATCAATAGAGCCAAAAGTAAGAACAATATGATCATCTCTATAGATGCAGAAAAAGCATTTGATAAGGTCCAACACTCATTTATGATGAGAACCTTACAGAGAATCCAAATAGATGGTCTTTACCTCATTATGATAAAGGCTATCTAGTACAAACCTACAGCCAGTATCATATTAAATGGCCAAAAAATGAAATCCTTTACCTTAAAATCAGGTAAAAGACAAGGATGTCCCTTATCACCACTCCTATTCAGCATAGTACTGGAAATAATAGCCAGAGCAATTAGACAAGTGAGAGAAATAAAAGGAGTAAATATAGGAAGACAGGAAGTTAAATTATCATTATTTGAAGATGGCCTGATACTTTACCTAGAAAACCCCCAAAACTCCATTGAAAAACTCCTAGATATAATAAATAAATTCAGCAATGTAGCTGGATATAAAGTCAACACTCAAAAATCAATAGCATTTTAATACACTGAGAGAGAAGTAAGAGAAGCCACACTGTTCACAATAGCATCCAAAAAAATGAAATACTTAGAAATTAATCTCATAAAAGATGTAAAACAGCTCTACAAGGAAAATTGTGATACCCTGAAAAAGGAAATCGAAGAGGACCCTAGAAAATGGAAAGACATCCCCTGTTCATGGATAGGAAGAACAAACATTGTGAAAATGGCCATTCTCCCAAAATTACTATTCAGATTCAATGCCATACCAATCAAAATACCCAGAAAATACCTCATGGATCTGGAGAAATCACTCCTAAAATTCATCTGGAACCAGAAGAGACCTAGAATAGCAAAGGCAATTCTAAGCAACAAAGGCAAGGCAGGAGTCATCACAACCCCCGACTTGAAATTATACTACAGAGCTACAATGGTGAAGTCAGTATGGTACTGGAATAAAAACAGACACGAGGATCAGTGGAATAGATTGGAAGATACAACCACAAACTCACTCAACCACCTCATCTTTGATAAAGGGGCCAAACATGTTCACTGGAAGAATGAGTCTCTTCAACAAATGGTGCTGGAAAAATTGGCTATCCATATGCAGAAGACTAAAACTAGACCCAGGCCTATCACCATGTACTAAACCAAAATCTCAATGCATCAAAAATCTAAATCTTAAAACAGAAACACTAAATCTGTTGGAAGACAAAGTAGGGAAATCCTCAAAGATATAGGGGTAGGTAGAGAATTTATGAACAAGAATCAAACTGCATGAGATATACTTCCCAGAATCAATAACTGGGACCATATCTTATTAAGGAGTTTCTGCATGTCAAAAGAGATTTTCAGCAGAGTGAAAAGAAAACCCACAAATTAAGAAAAATCTTAATGGATTGTCCCTCAGACGAAGGAGTTCTGTCTAGAACTTATAAAGAATTAAAAAAATCAGACCCTCGAAATTCCAAGACCCAATCAAAAATCGGCATCTGAAATGAATACACAGTTCTCAGATGAAGAATTTCAAATGTAAAATAAATACATGAAAAAATGTTCATCATCATTAGTCATGAGAGAAATGCAAATTAAAACTACACTGAGATTCTATCACACCACAGAAAGAATGGCCAGGATACAAAAAACTACCAACAACAAGTGCTGGAGAGGCTTTGGGGAAAAAGTAACTCTCCTGCACTGTTGGTGGGAGTGTAGACTGGTGTAACCACTGTGGAGGTCAGTGTGGAGAATTAAAAAGCTGGGTTTGGAAGTCCCATTTGGCCTAGCTATTCCGCTTTTAGGCATATTTGCAGAAGAACTGAAAACATCACACCACAGTGATATATGTGCACAATTTTTAATAGCCAGATCTTGGAGACAACCTAAGTGCCCATCAACTGAGGAATGGATTAAAAAGTGGTTGTATCTTTATACAATGGAGTACTACTCAGGTATAAAGAAGGATCACATTGAGCTATTTATAACTAAATGGACACAACTGAGACCATATTCATAAGCGAAATAAACCAACCTCACATGTGTAAATACCGTATAGTCTCCCTAGTATGAGAGTTAGTAAGAGTATATAAGATTTTATAGTAATCATTATTCCCCACTTCATTGCTTTGAAGCCTTTCAATGTTTTCAATCATCAGTTGGAATGGTTTTAATGTGGTTTGTTTGACTTTATTATGCGTGATGCTATGAACAGTGGCTTTCAAGAGAACAAAACATTATGGCAGCCATTGCTGATTTACTATCATTTTGCTTAGAAGTCCTACCATGCTTCTAGTCTGCTATTACCATCGATTCTATCATGTTGTGTCTTATTGGGATTTTAATATATGTGATAGCATAAACAAATCTTTTTATTCAAAATGAGATATTATGGTAGCCATTGATCATAGTTATTTGCTTCAGATTGTCCTGTAATTCTTTCATTCTCTTGAATGGTTTTATACTAGTGTGTTATGTTTGATATTATTGTATCTGAAACTATGCTCAACTATAGCAGAGAAAGAGATATTTTGACAGTTACTGTGAATGTCCAATTGTCTTGTTGTAAAGTGTTGTGTTGCTTATGTTGTTCTGTTCTGATCTGCTTTGCTCTGCCCTCTTTTGTTTTATTCTATTTAAAATAAAAAAAGTAATAAGAACTGTAGGAGTAATAAAACCCAAAATGCATAATTGCTACTGTAAAAGAGAGAGCAAAAGAAAGTGCTCTAAAGGATATAACCGCATGTATGTTTAAGTGTGGAATATAGATGACCATACTATTGTTTTTGTTAGATAGTTGAGCAGAACTGTTAATAGTCTCACTGTTTGAATGTTTGCTTTGTATGCTTTAATTTTGTAACTTGAACAACTATTTCCAAGATGACAGTATATAATTTATCAACTAGTGATTTCTTAGTGTTTTTTTTTTGTTGTTGTTTTTGTTCTTTTCTTTTTTTCCTTTGGAATTCTGTATTGTTGCTACCCTTTTTTCTGTTTTGTTTGGTTGTTTTTTTTTCTTTCTAAATAAAAATTAAAAAAAAAAAGATTTCCACTGATGTTTCACTTGGAAATAGCAAACAAAGCATGGAAAAATAGAGGAGAGACAATACCTAGTATGAAGTGACAAACAAATTGGTTGAATTGTCAGTAGCCTAGAACTTTGTTCATAACCTGTGAAACAGGTTATTTGGTTAAAGAAGTCTCTATGAAATATATTTTAGATTTCTAAAGTAATCTCTATGAAAGATGTTTTAGATTTCTTTTAGTCAAATAAAATATATGAAGCAAGAAAGAAACTAAGACTTGATAAAAGGTAAAGCTTAAACTGCTTAAAGAATTCAGAAAATTTTTATAATAAACAAGTTTTAACAAATGAAACATCATGTTCCAGAAAGAGCACCATGGGTTGTACTGAACACAAAGTGATTAATATGGATACAAGAAAGTCAAATAATATAAAAAAATACAATAAAGAAGCACTCAAAGGCATTTTGGAAATCTTTAACGATAACAAAAGGCAATTGAAAGTACCTGGCCTGAGAATAGTGTGGTCTCCAGGGAGAAACCCAGGGACTCCCCAAGTTTCCACTCCACACATTTGGATGGAGTGTCCATCCCAGTTGTGATTCAAGAGGTTCAAGTGCAACAGTCTTCAGTAGGGGCAGGCAACAAACTTTGGAGTCATTCATGTGATGCTAACTGTAGAAGCACACAGTACAAGAACTGGGGAGGCAGCTGCATAGATTCCAGATGACAGCCTGGAGAGCCTGAGCAGCCAGCAGGCAGTTGTGTTGCACCATCACATAAATCCTCCAGAATAATGCCTAGTGGAACCATGCAATCTGAGTCATTATAGCATGTTCCAACTAGGTCAGTCCCAAGGGGACTTTAGGAATTGGGGCCACTGCAGACAGTTACTACTCAGCTGTATGTGTTAAAACCATAGGAATGAGGCTACCTACAAGATCCCAGAGCTATGGAGTCAACAGTTAAAACACTTCACCTGGAAAAAGTATAGAAAGAACTACAACCTATGAGAGCTTCACTATGGGTTGTGCCTAGCTACAACATGATGAGAAGTTTGCCTGCAGGCTTGGTGCCCTTGGCTTCCCAACAGTGCCTCTGTGGGACAGAACATGAGTTCAAGGTAAATTATTCCCTAACTTGAGATTTATGCCATTTTCTCTTTGGATCTGAACCCATTTGAGACCTGATATCTCCTGTTTCTCCATTTGGAGTGGAAATATCATTCACAGGGTCTATTAGCTATATTGTATCTACACTTATTTGACCTTTGCAAACCAGTTGCTATTATAGAAGAAACTTATCTTCCTTTATTTCATCACTTCTTTAAAGTTTGTCTTCTGTCCTTGTTCTATATCAATGAAACTAGATCTCTGAGAACTATTCATACATGATGTCTCCCATGTATATATGAACTATGCATGTTATAAATTTCTATTTGCTTTATGGTTTTTAATCTGTGTTTGCAATAGGGGCTTTTCCAACTAAGAAAATAAAGGGGTTTTCATATGTACAAAGTTAATAACTTTCTTTCCATAGGTAATAAGTTTTTGTCTACTTTTTACAGTTAAGATTTATTAGAATAATACACTGAATAAAACCATTATTGGAATACATTAAAATATTGCAAGATAATGGTGCAGATAAACCATACAATTATAGAAAATGAATTAAGATTTATATTAGTGAAATATGTTTATAGAAAGTACCAAATAGAAAACATCTTTTTTAATTCAATATAAGAACAGAATTTTAAAGCTGTCAGAGAAAAGAAACAGATCACCTAAAAAGGAAAACCCATAAAAATCATGGCAGTCTTCTTTACACAAACCATTAAAGGAAGAAGAGCTTGTAGTGAAGTAATCAAGCCCTGAAAGAAAATAACCTCTGGCCCAGATTGATATGCCTTGCAAAACTATCTCTAGAAATTAATGGAGAAGCAAGATGATTCCACGACAAAGGGGAACTGGGGGAATTCATGACCACCAATTCAACCCTACAAAAAATACTGAAGGACATTATAGAGATAGAGAAAAAAATACCAGTATATCAGGAACAGTGGCAGAGAGGCCTCAGTGAATGGGGCAGACAGTGGAATGAAAGAGGAAAATAGACAACCAGTGACAGAAAAATAGCATAGCAGAAATGAGACAGAGAAAGTTGGCTATGATGTCTAACAGATGGCCTTGATATACTAACAAAAAGAAACACAGGCAGAGTAGATCTGGAGATATAGTCCTTCAGGATGCTCTGTATTGGAAACATAATTAACCTGAAAGAGGGTTTATGGACAGAAAATCAAATATGAGAAAACAATGCTCTATTGGACAGGGAACCAGAGAGAAATAGGTGCAACACAACCAGCACCTACAGATAGATTAAAAAGACATGATACTTTTGTTCAGTAGAGAACTACTCAGCTTTAATGAAGGAAAACCTTGAGGTTTTTATAGGTAAAGGAATACAACTTGAGATCAAGCCCAGGAGTCATAAGGTTTAGAATCAGTTAGGGTAAATAGCATCTTGCTCCCCCCAATCTAAAAAATGAGAGAGTTAGTGGGACACAAAATGTGCAGTGCACCCTGGGGGAGTGAAAAGGGAAGAATAGTCTAAAAAAAGAAGGCAAGGGATAGTGTTAATAGTGTAACAGGATTTAAAATCTACATTATGCTCACCACTCTGTTTAGATGGATTATATTCTGTTCCAGTTTGTCTACTTACACTAGACTTGAGGGCATGGACAGCTATCCCCCAAATAGCAGGACATATTATGGTAATCATCCTTAGTTTCCAATTAACTTAATCTGAAGCCCTGTATAACTTACACTGTCTTATTATGACTGATCTTATTTGAATCTAGTTTGATAGATTGCTGTTTTATATTGACTCATTTTATTTGAGTCTGTTATGATTGATAGTATTAAGTATAAGAGTATAGACAACTATACTGAAGATCACATTATTCACTAGGATACCCACTCTGGTTTCATTGTTACCTGCTTTTGAAGTCTTAAAATGTCTCCAATGTTATGTTTTTATTAATATTGTTATACACTGCTGAGACATCATAGTAACCATTGTAGATCACCTTGTACTGTGTTTTTATATGACATTTTCAATTAAGGCTTTTCTAAAAATTTGTTTTGTTTTGTTTTACTCTCTAATACAGAAAAGATAGATATACATGTAGAGACTCACGCATGCATAGAACCTATAAACAGTTTATGAGAACCAATTAATAATTATATATGAAATGAACAACTACTTTGAAGGAAAAGAGACACTACAGTACTCAGTGTAGATTCCAAAGCATTATGATAAGAAATCCAGCAATATTATCATTCTTTGTTCAGAGTGATTTGAGCCTGTTTTGTTTTGTTTAAGTTCAACATAAATGAAGGTATGGACAGCTATTTGGAAGAGAATGAGAGACACTATCAGAGCCATTGTTGGCTTCCCTATTTTCTGGTCTTGAAGACCTAAAATGCCTTCTTCATCCTGTGCAGATCAATTCCATACTATGTTGTTCCATGTGAAATCACTGTATGTGATGATATGGACAACTATTTGGAAGAAAATAAGAGTCAATATGATAGTGAAGGTCTCCAATTTTCTTGCTTTGAAATTTATGTCTCTTACATTGCTTTCTTGTGTTCTGTTTTGTTGAGTTTAATTTTACCTCTTTAAAATAAACAAAATCTTTAAGAATTTTTTTTATTATTTTGAAGGTAATAAAATGCAACAGAACAATATGAAACAAAGCCAATTGAGATAGTGTAGTGAAATTGCTAAAGGACTTCACAACAGGTTACTGGGATAACAGTAATAGGTACCATAGTATATCTCATTATCTTCACAATTGTTGTTCTTTAAATCAGATATGGCAAAATCAAAGGGAATACAGAACATTATATAGAACTTATCAAACCAGAATATTGGATAAAGCAATATCATTAATCAGGACAAAGCAAAACAGTGATAAAAATATTTGCCTTCAAAGAAATGGTAGCGGAATATACGCTTTATTTGCTATATTACATATGGTCAACCTTCCAAGATATGCTCAGACTTTGCTAACCAGGGGAGAGGACATGGGGAGGGATGGGATGTTTGATTCTCAGCCTGCACACTGGTAGGCTCATAGCCCCTTACCAAGGTGGTGAGCTGATTGCTTGGTTTCCCAGCACCCTAAGTTCCATCCAAAACATCTTACTTGCTTAAATATATTTTTATAGATATGTTAAATACTTAGGTTCAGAGACAATGTTGTGCTCACACTCTGAAGAGAAAATATATAACCCTTGAAATTACTGATCCCTTCATTTAGGTCTTTTACTCAAAAATAATAAAAATCTGTTATAAAATCAGTTTACCACCACCTGGCTGAGAAAAGGTTACTCTGAAGGACAAGATTACAACTGAGCATGATTGTTCATTTGCCTAGTGACCTGAAAAATAAATGGCACTTTTTCTAATTTTCCTGGGTGGAAAGGGTGGTACCTGGCTGCTTTTGCCAGCAAGTTTGCCTCCTGGCCAGTCAACAGGGGAATTATTCTCATCTATTTTATGGAAGTAATTTCTCCTGGAATTAGTTAATAACATCAGTGGCTTTGTAAAGTATAAGTCCTATCAAACTAATTTAAACTTGATCAATCAAGGAGAAGCAATAGATGTGATCTTTCTTGACATGAGCAATGATTTCAGTGCCACTGCACAGGAAATATTTCTCAGTGAACTGATAAAATATACTCTTCCTGGACCCTAACTTTTAGTTGACTCTACAACTCTTTGTTTAGCTTGTCTAAACAAATATTCATTGCCTTGGACAGTAAAGTGAGAATAAAAATGAGAATTGCAGCAAAAGCAAACATAAGCATATAGGAGAAAGAGAAGGAATATTCTTAATATCTACACAATATTTTGTGAAATTTAAATATAATTTTGTGTTACAAATGAGGATATTATCAATTATATATATTGATATGTTAGAAACATAAATATTGATATGAATATAACCAAATATAACACAAAAATATTAAATTTTTTCTAGAAGTATGGGGAATAGACTTTATAGAACTGTTTGGAAAAAGTCAGGGAAGTCATTCAAGTAGAATATTAAATTTAGGGTTCGAGTGTGTTTTGAAGTCTGATAGTATTTGCCTCTGGTTTTGTTCATTTTGTACAAGATTGCTTTGGCTATTGAGGGTGTTTGTGAGTCTATGCAAATTTAAAGATTGCTTTTCTGTTTGTGTGAAGAATGTCATTGGTATTTTGATAGAATTTTCATTAAATCTCTAGATTTCTTTGTGTATTATTGGCATTGGAACAATATTAGTTTTTTGAAACCATTAACACAAAACATATTTTAATTTGTGCCTTCTGTAGTTTATTTCTTCAAAGTCTTACAAATTTATTGTATGGATATTTGACCTTCTTGGTAAAATTTATTCTCTGTTTGTGTGTTTCTGTGTATGGTGTGTTGATGTTTAAATGCATTCACTTCCTGGACTTATTTTTCAGATAGTTCAATATTGATATACAGAAAAGTTACTGTTTTTGTTTGTTGATTGCTATCATGCAAATTACTGTATTAGTTTACTTTATCTAAATTATAAGCAGGAAGAAAGTCCTTGTACAGAGAAAAGGAAGAGAAAAGGAAGTCATTGTACATTTTTCATGGGAATATAAAATGGTATCACCATTATGGAAAAGAGCATGGAATTTCCTTAAAAATAAAAAAACATAAATAATCACCTTATCACTCACCAATATTAACTCTTGACTATAATGCATAAAGGAAATAAAAATAAATATTTTTTTTAAAATTTTCATTTCTATGTTTGTTGCAGTGCTATTTATAATTGCCAAGAATTGGAATCAAGATAAATGTCTATCAATGGATGAATGTATATGCATATACATACAGACCGAATGGGTTTTTTTTTATATTTGTAGTATACTATTCATTGACAAAAAGAAGAAACTATCTCATGGTTTTATGTTAATATTTATAATACAAAGAAAATAATTTCATAGGAATATAGAAGAATTATCAAAGCTTAGAATGAGGTTGGGAGGGGGTAGAGAGGCTGGTCAATGTACACAAAGTTATCCATTTGTCATGAATATTATTCCTATATATGTACAGAGTGTGCATGTAACTAATTAATAGAAGGAAGTTTTTAAAGAAAGGGTTATTCACAGTGGCAAGAAAGACTGGAGGAAGGGTTATTCTTAATATACAGCTTTATATTTGGATAATCTACTAAAACCATTTGGTAAAAATTTGAGCACAGAAATACCTGCTTCTTCTATATTTAAGACTCAAATTTTAGTTATTTTTACATTCATGTGAATTAAAAAGTTATAGACAGCTTTATAGTCACTGTTTTATTGCATTTTCCCCTTCCCAACAATATATGTTGCATAGATTTTATTGGAAATATTCTTTATTTATTAATCTAGCAATAAACTTATGGTTGATCAAAAGTGCTTTATTAACCTAGCAATCAGCTCATAGTATCATTTTTTATCTGATAATACACAATATTCACTACATCCCAAGTCTTGTTCATTCTTCTCACAAAGACAAATTATTTCATCTCTTTATTTCTCATCTCTCACCATTATATTAGTTAATGTGTTTAGTAATAAGGATAACGATTTCCAGTTTCCTAACTACACATCGCCTCATTATAAACTATTTTAAACTATGTTCTTGTATTTACTTTCATAAATCTTTAATTCATTCATAGTATTTAAATAATTAATTGTTCATTTAGAGGGTTTTCTACTCTTTGCAAAACAATGGATAAATATTTTACTTAGTCCAGTCTTTTCAAATGGTGTTTGGTTTAGATTCAAAAGTGCCTACCTGCCCCACGCCCAAGGCTCAGTGCTTTAGAGGGTGATTGGATAGTGGAGTGTTACGCAGTTCTCATCAGTGGATTCATCCACTGATCAGTTCAGTAGCTGACTGTGCTGTCAGGAGGTGGGCCCTGTCTGTAGGTGAGTTACTGGACTTGAGACCTAGAACTGTGTTTTTGTCCTTGGCTCCTCTCTGTTCTCTTTTGTTCCTAGCTGCTTTCCACTCAGCCCTTTTTCTTTTACCATAATTCTCTGCCATTGTGTTCCTCCCTTGGGCCCAAAACACCAGGGACTGAAACCATGAAACATAATTAACCTGTCTTCCTTTAATTTGTGGTTGTTGGGTGTAATGTTCCAGCAAAGACACATAAAATAGTATTCAGTTTATTTGAGGAATTAATATGATGTCATCCATCATTTAAATTAAGACCAGATACATGAAAAGGAGAAAATTGAATCATATATGAGAAGAGGATCCAGAGATTCAGGGAGGAAGGAAGGAAGGAAGTGATAAGGGATTAAAAAAAAAAGAATCAGGATGTGTCATGTATACATACCAAACTGCACACAAGGAATGGAAATATTATTTACCAAAAACATGTATGAAAATGGAAGCAAACAGGATAAGGAATGGGTGAAGGTGAGATGTAAGGCTGGATGGAAAGGGGATAAAAAGAGAAATCAACATTCCACAAGGTACGTAAACATTATGTACCACACACAGTTATCAATAAACTAAAATTTAAAAATTGGTATGATGACATAATATATACAGAGTAATATATTTCTAAATTATTGTGATGAAAAGATCTAAGATAATCATGAATTATAAACCTGAATAGATCAGAATAATCTCACAAATTGTTCTAATGAGATTCCACAGAATTAGTACCTTGATGTCTCCAAGGCTGTGTAATGCAACAATATCATCAGATGACTCAGGATATGAATTCTGATACTGTTTCACTGACCATTTTTCCAGTAGATTATGAGCTGTCTCTAATCATAGTTATCTGTGGAATCATATGTATGACTGGAACTTATACTGATTTGGAATTCACATTGTTGAATAATATACATAACAAATACAATTTATATGTATGTGTAATTTGAAATGTGCATTCCTCTACATTTCAAATTTAGTGGTCTTTATTTATTTGCTAATGCAAGACATTAGAGGTCAGGTCAGGTTCTTGTTAATGCAAGACATTAGAGGTCAGGTCAGGTTCCAAATCTTTTATATTTTGTTTATGATTCAATTTGTTCATATTTATCATATTGTATGAGAGTCATACTTATTCTTATAGTCATATTTACTCCTTCTTGTAGGTTTATTATTTTGATCCATAATGTTTGTTTGTTGTGAATAATATATTTTCATGACATATATATATTCCCATCATGCCAGATTAAAACTGGTGGTCAGTTTAAACACTAGCTGAACAGAATCAGCATGGTGTGGTGCTGAGAGTAGATGGCCCACCTAAGGAATGTAATACTGGATTTTCTGGTAAGAAGTCAGCTGTTATCATCAGAGGAGCTTGGGACCTCATTGCTGAGAATGGTTGTAGTTCATTTTGGGGGAGCTTTGATCTTTATTTTGGGCATTGCTTCCTGGCTTTGTAGGGAAAGATGTGTTCTGTTTAAACTCCAGGAGAACCTTGTCAGGCTGACTTCCTTACATGTACTCAAATGTCTCATCATTGGAGAAGCTTGAGACTTCATTGTCACTGAGGATGGCTGTGGTACTTCTCAGGGCAGACTTGGTCCTTATTTTGAGCATTGCTTCTTCACTCCAGTGCACAACTCTCAGACCGCTGGCACCAATCCTTCATCCCCTTGGCACAGACTTTCTAGCTTCCACCAGTGACTTTGGGTCTTTCTAAAGCAAATCCCTGAAACAGAATTGCATAAGTCATTGTAGTGGGTTCTAAGCCTCTAGTCGGACTCATAGGAGGCATTGTTATGGGCTCTACGTCATTAGCTGAACTCATGCAGGATATTGCTATGCGATCCAGACCCTAAACTGGATTCTATAGGTCATTCGTATGTGGACCGATTTCCTGTACTGTCTTTGTATTTGACTCCTTCGGTGACCATTATAAATAATACTATAAATTATGTGCTTGTATGTAATTGTTTTCCTCCCAATTCCTGATTACAACACCCTAATATTTTAAACTTTATTTACTTAGAAAAATATGCTGAATTTACTTTCTTTTTCACTACTTTGAGTTAAATATCACATAATTCTACTGTTTCATTTAGATACATGTATAAAAACTCACAAATAAGAAGTTAAGAATTGGATGGATTTTCACAAATATGCTTATGTAAACAGCACCCATTTAATGAGATAGAACATTTAGTGCAGTATACAGGCCTCCCTTGCTCTTCATTCAGGCTGTTTACCTTAACAATAACAGCATACACATTTTAACAGTTTTTGTGGTACACATACATAAAATCAAATAGTGTACATTTTACCTTCTTTTAAGAGTATATTTGGGAGTTTCATGTATGTTTTTATATCTCAGGGGATGTATATAATATTGAAATATTTAATTCTTTACTGTAGTGAAAATCAAATATAATTTAGCCTTCCAATCACTGGTGAACATTTGAGTAGTTTTCAGGTGGGGATAATTGCTGACAAGGTTTATAAGAACGCATAGTATATATTTTCCTCAGATGTATGAGTGTCTAATGGATATATACATAGGATAAAATTATAAGATAATAAGAAATGTATATATTCAATTTTATGATTTATTTATTTACTTATTTATTTATTTATTTATTGTTAGCAGGGATTGAACACATGGCCTTGCACTTGCCAGGTAGGCACTTTGCCCCTGAGCTATATATCTAGTCCCATATATTCAATTTTCCAAAACAGCTGTACCAATTTAGAGTGCCTTTTCAGTTTATCCAAGTTATGGATGCTCTAATTTTTTCTATCAATTATTTAGAATTTCTAGTTTTAGTAATTTTACTGGGTCAGAATTCAAATTTTTGCAAGTCTATCTGAATCTAATATTTATGATGTTGATCTTTGGGGAAGTTTACTGAATTTGTTTCCCAAAAAAACAGTAAATTTTATTAATCATTGAAAATTTCTCCCAAATAATTACTTCTATCATTTGATTATTTGTGCAGATATAATTTAATGCAATTTCACTAGATATTTTGTATAGATTATGTAGATTATACTAATTAACTCCATAAAAGAATTTTTATCATTTTAAGCACTTCATATAGAATTACTCTATCATTTCAGTGTGTGTATTGTGTGGAAGGAATTTAAGCAGTGATAAGTTCCTCTTCACAATTATGAATATGGGTGACTTTTCATATATTGCTGAACTGTTAACATTATTACTGAGTTTAATAACTTTTTTGAGAAATTTAACAGATTTACATATTTTTAAAATAATTCTAATTAAGATCTGTAGTAATTTTCTACTGATTCTCTTACCTGTTATAAATGTAAGAAAGTGCACCAACTTACTTTCTCAATGTTCCATAAATTAAAATTTAGGGTTACTGAGCTAGTGGTTAGGCCTTGATTGACCTGAGTTTCATTAGAAGTCCAAAGGGAAATCTTCTTTCTAAAATTTTCAGGGCTGTTAGCAGAATTCAGTTCTGTATGATTGTAGAACTGAACTCAGCATTACTTCACTGGCTATAAACTAAGGTTTGCTTTATTTTGACATAGGTCCTCTGCATTTTTTTAGTATGCTTCACTTTCTTGTTGAAAATCTAAAATGGTGAGCTGTTCCTTTTCAATATTTGAAATCTCTGACTTCTCTTTAGATTTTAATGCATTCTCCTTCTGCCATATTTCTTTGATTCCAGCTATGGAGAATTCTCTGCCTTTAGATGATTAAAGTGTACTAAGCAGAATAATCCAAATAATATTCCTATTTTATTTCTGTAATGTTAGTTTTATTTGCAAATCCTTACTATCAGTAACTGCATTAATGTTTGAATGACCAGGATGAGAGAGGGTATCTCACCATCACACAAACTATTAGATTAACCTCATCATTTTTCACATGCTAGTAAAAACTTGAGGCTGCCGTGAGATAAATGAGCTTGCCACACAGCACACAGTACTTATGTCAGAATATTTGGTCACATCTCTTTAGATCTGGTTAGGTCATCTAAGTCTCCTGGCTGCCATGCACAGATACTTGTGCATGCAGTGGGTTAAACTGGAGTGAAAGTCAGCACTAACATGCTGCTTCCTTTTTCACCAGGCACACATATACCAAATTTAGCAGCAGACAAGCCAGGCCTACTCCCAGGAAGCATGCAGTTGCGTTGCTGTCACATTCTGGTCTCTTTGATCTTTTTAACCATGTTACCAACTTAAATTCAGGTGTTGGGTAAACTCAATAATCCAGAGAGTGCCTCAAGAATGTATGGGTTGCTAAAGGCCCATAGTAGACAGGTTCACCCAAGAAATATCTTTCCATTAAGTATTACATTGGTATCATTCAGTTCTTGTTTTATGATCTTTCTTTCTTCTTTCTGCTCATTCCACTCTATACATACAGTGTTTCTTCCAATTGAAGACTTCCAAAAGTTTGATGCTGACCAATAGAATATTAGACAAGAATGGAGTTAAAATATAATTTGCATTTCCATATGGCTACTAAGCATTGCTATCCAATTGAAGAATTAAATGTTTAAATTTAATTCAATTTAATCAACTTTAATTTAAATAGCCACTTGTGGTTATTGGAGTGTGCAGCCCTAGATGTTTCATCTACTTGAAATAACCTTTGCTGAATAATTGCATGCCTCACTGTGTCACCTTCAAAAGTTTTAGACTAAATGACATCTTTTCAGTGATGACGAATTTCTCTATATAACTCAAATACTTTTAATGCTTCCTATATACATAAAACATCTATTCCATATCTCCTCCAGTTGTTTTTACTCCATAGTATTTAATACTTTATAGCATAGTATTTACTTATATATATTTAATATGTTTATATTTATATTAGTACTTAAAAGATATTTCACTGGCATTTTTTTCTCCATTGTACTCTTTTTTTGTTCTATGAAATTTACTGTATTTTCCTATAACTTTTATTCTAAGATTCTCAGACTTCTCAGTTTATAATTATACATAATATTTTTAAAAAATACTTTCAAAGTCTTGGCTAGCTAGTATTCTATGTTTGTCTATTGTTTATTGATACTTATAAAGACAAACTCATACACAAATTAGAAATAATAAACATCTTTCAAAGTCTTCTGCATGGATGGTTGAATGTGATAATTGTATGTATTTGTAAAAGAGTTATACTGATGTGAGTGAGAAAGAAAAGTAACTTCAAATTTTTCAAGCAGATAATTGTGAGGCTGAAGAGGGGAAAACCCACTAAATAAACACTATACTCTCTTTCATACATTAGCTTCTCACAGGCATTCAGGAATACAAGTTATAAATTCTGCAATTATATGTATGCTAATGTTGAACAAATATGTACACAAATTATAGATAATGGGAGCCAAATTTCCCACTGTCAAGTAAGAAGATAATAAAGAGACAAAAGCTATAATAAATATTTGGTGCCAGAAAATAGAATCAGAGATGTCATTAGGCACTCATATCTACTTTATATGTGTTTCATATTTTATATAAGTATATACATATTGATATATATATATATATATATCCATACATTTTCCCCAGATATATACATGCTTAACTCTGTTATCTGTCATAAGATAGATACTTAAGATGATACTTAAGATAGATGATACTTACTATGATACTTAAGATATTATCTGTGATAAGATTATAGACACATAGTATTATAGATGAATATTATACATATATTAAACTACATATATTTCCTAGTTCTACCAACTGAAAAGGCCTAGAATCAGTATCAACCCATATCAATATACTATTAGTTCTTAATTTATATAGCATTATATTAATTACAGTGAAGTTACATTTTTCATAAGCCATGGTAAATTTTAACTTTTATTGATGAGATAGGCCATTAAATTTATTAATTTTGTCAGATTTTTGTGAACTGTACTTGTCCAGGTCATATGGACACGTCTGCTGAGATCTGTCTGACTTCAGCAGACAGACATATAGACATGATTCTGGATCACCACGAAAAGATTCTGGAGAGATTTCCTTCTATATGCTCACAATACACTTTCCCACTAGAAACGGGCCTTTTTCAAGATTCATAATATTCTGTTTAAAATAGAAAATAAATTATCTCTAATAATTTGTCTTATAAATGTAAACTTTAAAATTTTTATTACCACATGATTTAGTCTATAATGGACTTAGTCTGTCTATAATGGATTTATTCTATAAGGAAATAAGCATTTGTTTATTAAACAGTGTCATTAAATATTCAATACAATTATAGAAATATGTCAAAGAAGATACAAAAATGAAAATTCATCCAAAAAATTACCATTTGCTTGCTCTTTATAAAGAATATGATTGGGAGAAGTAGACACTGTAAGCTGACTGACTACAGGTAAAAACAGAAGAAAGTTGCAAGTGTTTCTGCAGAGTTTTAGGACTACCACCTAGAAGTTGGGGAAAGACTGAATAATAATTTATTACTCTTCTTTAGTAGTATTAAACACATACACTTGAGGTTTAAAGTCCTCAAACTGAATTTCAATGTAGTTTAGTTAAGTAAAATTCTTATGCAGAACATAATAAAGTAGTATTTCAACAAGGTAATCATACCGATAACCAAGACAAGTTTAGAGTCTATCAAGAGTATGTTGGTGCAGTGAGAAAAAGAAAAAAATATATGAAGCCATGAGTGAAAATAGGTATCACTGGGACAGGATTGAACATCCTAGTTAATGAACTGTTGAGTATTATATGGAGCACCTGGAAATATAAAACATAATAATCACAGCTTAGAACATTATTCCTTTTAAAGGTATAAAATTTGTAGTAATTGAGAGCTTGTTTACATATATGCCTGAAATTCTTGCATTCTTTCCTCAATTAAAAAAATTCTCTCTGTAATTCCATATTCCTATCAGTCTTAATCAAATTAGTAACTAAAAACAAAAATAATATAAATAATTTCTGGTATAAATTATATATATATATATTATATATATTATATATGTATAATATATATATATATATACACACACACAAACAAATAATACAGTTTATCCCTACTAGTTCTTCATGCATGGTTGCAACCAAGAGATCCAAAAATATAAGAAAAACAATTGTGGCTGTCCTGAATATGCATGGACTTTTTTGCTTGTTGTTACTCCCTAAACACCCAATATATTACACTATTAAGACATACAAGTAATCGATAGATAGTTAAATGTGCACAGGAAAATGAAGCCATGTTATATGCCAATGTATGTACGATTGGATTTGAACATGTTTGGATTTTTTTCTCTGGGGGTATTCCAGAACTAAATCTCCCATGTATACTGAGGGATAATAGTACACCTATATAGATGTATACAGGTATATTTAAGTTTAGAAATTATGTAGTGAATATCAATTTACATATATTTATGAAAAAATAATTATTACCCATTTAAAGTTTGAAGGTATTATCAATTTTACATGTGATGCTGTCAATACCACCAATTAAGAGTATAATAATATATACATGATGATTATGCATAAGTAGTAAGTTCTAGCTAGAAAATTTTAAAATTTCATTTTTAAAAAAAAGTACTTAGACTAGGATTTTATCTGTTGCATATCTAATGGGCTACATGTAAGGTACTTAGAAATAAACTGTTTCTAGTAAGATAAAGATGAGGAAGAATGGCTGAGAAATGTGGACATGAACTGGAAAAAAAGAAGGTGGGAAATTGTGTATATGGATCACAGCTTAGGAAGTTTCTATATTCTATAGAAAATAGGCAATGACTGTAAGATAAAAATTGAATGTTATTCTCTAATACAGTGAGGAGTAATATCATTCTGTGTTATTACTTTATATATCCACTACTGTTTTGTTATTTTTTAGGAAGTTTCAGTTCTTTTGTTTTTCCCAATCTAATATACTTGGTAAATGCTTCATGAGAAGACAATTTTTCTTCTACTATTTCATGTGCTTTTGAAGGATCTCTGAAGTATTATGCAACTGTCAACTGATAAAGATATGAAATGAATATTATTGTAAAAACTTCATTT
>PVJX010028592.1:0-23727 GCA_004027295.1 Dolichotis patagonum | reverse complement strand
GATCAAATGGAAAACAAATAGCATGAATGTGAGTATATATAACGGCATGCAAACAGATACATGCTTGTTTGGATAAACAGTATAGAAGGATGATTGAGGGCATTAGACTCCAGGCCTTATAGCCAACATCCTTCCAGATGGATAGTCTTAGATAAGTTATTTTATTTTTCCATGCTTCAATTCTCTCATATATAAGATAAAAGTGGTAATAACATATACTTCAATTTGCTTTCGTGATGATTAAATGTGTTTTATGAAGATTAAGCTCTTAGAATAGTGTCTCCTTTTCATTACCAGCTCTTATTTTTGCACATAAAGTTAATGAATTAAAAACATCTATTAAAAGAAAAATTATCTTTAGTGTAAAAATATGTCTTCACAAAATTCATTAAAGGTTGCATAGTTTACAAAAAGAGAAGAAGCAAAAAAGGAAGAAGGTAACAATTTTAGAAGGATAGACTTAAAAATAATGTAAAGGTAAAGGCAATTACAATAACAGGAAGTTCCAGGTAAAGAGATAGAAGCTTGGGAAATTCTTAACCCAGAGCTGAGGAAGTTAATGGAGATGTCTAGGAGAAATATCTTTAAAAATTTCTATGATTAATTTTTCAATTTAACTTAACAAAACTTAGCTAAAGCCAGGTTCCTGTCACTATATACTTAAATCTCAGAGAGAACTGGATTTATCACACCACCACTGAAACCTGATACCTTATTGTACAAGACTGTAAGAAACTGATGAAAATTCACATTTAAATGCATTGCAGTTTTTCCTAAGAATGATCCTTCCAGTGTCATGAGATTCCCTTACTCCTCTCTTTGTAAAGCAACCCAAGTAAATTTTAACATAAGTATCCACACAATGCCCAGAGATAACACAGCTATTCAAAGTAAAGAAAGTAGAGTAAAAGACAAATAAGCCTAATCAATTTAATGCTTAGATAACTTCTCAAAATTGTATGATGACACACATGACCAGGTAAGTGTGTGTAAACTGTTCACAGTTGCTTGGAAAAGGAGAAGAATTTGAGAGATTCAGATTTCACTAAAGTTGTGAACTCTTCATTTTACCCATAAAAACTAAATATAATATACGACAACAATTACAGGACTTTAAAGTACACAGAAGCACAATAGTCCTGAGGTCTTTTCAATTGTACCATTGTTATACAAGCCAATAGCACATGGTAATATATAATGATATCCCTTAAGCATCAAAGTCACACCAGTAATAGGAGTCCAAGTTGGTAACACTGTTGAATCTATAGCTTAGTTCACTGGTGAAAAAAAGATCCAATTTCATGAAAGAAAAATCTGCCAGAAAATCCATTATTATAATTCAAATCATGCCTTAGTAATGTATTAAAGATACATTAAATTAAAATATGCACAGTATAAACTATCAATTGTATAAAATATTTTTGCATGAATCCAAGAAAAATATGACTATGTTGTGAATACTCAGAGTTTTAAACTTAAAACTTCTTCTAAATATTTTGTTGTTTCCCTCTTGAATACTCAGTACAAAAATTGTGATTATTTAAATAATAATTCAAGAAAATGCCTAACTTGATTTTCCTTTATTTTCATGTTTGAATCTAAAGATATTTTACATTTCTTGATGCTTTAGTTTAAAAAACAGCAGAGGAAAAGTGATGAAATAATGAAACCTCATCAGACTGTGATTGTAAGGGAAAGAGAATAAAGAACTTACAAATCATTACAGCAGAACAAAAGGAAGATGTATAAAATCACAAATCATTAGTTTTATGCCTGAAATCTGAAAGATCAGTAACATGATAACTTATTTCACTGAAAGCATCACATCTGCTGAGTTGGTATTTTTTTGTTTATTTGTGTCACAATTGTGAAAAGAAACTGGAATGATGGAGAACACAAAGAACACAGTAAGCATAATCTGATCTGCAGAGTTCTGGTGGCAAGAGTATCATTGAAGGTGGAGGAAGAGTGCTGATGGATCAGATGTTCAAGGGAGACAGAAACCTTAATTTTATCATGTGAGTGGCAGAAAATTATTAGAGAGTTAAAGATGAAGAGCACAACATACACACTGGTATTTACAGCATATGTTAGAACAGCACAGAGAGCAGAGAGACAGTGATTTTATGTGCTAGTTATTTAGGAAGAGATAATGATATTCACAGGTCACCAAGACGGTAATGGAGTGGGAGAATGCAAGAAAGACTGGATTCAGTTGGAGAAACTGCAGTCAGTAGAATCTGCTTGGGCGTGTTCGTTGAGGCAGATGGAGAATGGGTCCAATGAGTGATTATTTAAGTCTAGTGAAGTGTATGAAGGATGAAATCCTAATAGGCAGCGTGGATATGTGCTGCAGGTTTAGAATGAAATGCTGGAGTTTGTCACAGATAGAACAGATAAATATGCTTACAGATGATAGATAAAAGTTAATCGACACAGAAATGGACAAAGCGAGACTTTCATTTTAGTGTCAACTTGAGATGTTATTGTGGAAAAATAAGGCATGCTAATGGTTCTTTTCCTAAGGGAAATGTGGACAAGTATCAGAGACATATCAGGACACCTACAAATGCCCAAGTTATTTCCATTTCTAATTATTTTGTAGAAATTTAAAGAATTCTATTGTTATCACTCAAACACAAAATTCAAGATGGAAAGCCTAAACATCACAATTTTCCACTTCATAATACAGCTATGCATTCCAAAGAACACTAGTGTAATTAAAATCAAGAAAATATAAGCTTGTCTCAGAGAAATGAAGAAGCACATCTCTCTCACACTTGGGAGAGCTGCTGTAGCTGTTATGAGACAAAATTAACTGAATGTTTTAACCTTTTTTATATAATTTTAGAGTGCTCAGCAATTGAGAGATGGAGCAAGAAGGACAGCTGAAATAAACTTAAGTATTCTGAGCTTCCAGATACAGAAAACAGGGCCCAGGTCAGGATATCTGAGAGACACTGCCTGGAGGCACTTTGGGCTTTTAGCTTGTGTAGCTTAGGATGGGGTAAGAGGGCTGAACTATGACGGGCTTACGAAGGGTTAAAGCAGGAAAGACTGAGCTGGGAGACTGCTCAAGGGTCAAAAAGATAGCACTTTTGTAAGGAATATAATATATCTAACATACAAGTCAAAACTAGAAGGACAGACAGGAGTTCAAGAACAAACGTATGATGCTAACAAAAACCTACTTTAAATATAAAGAATCATTGGAGTTAAAATAAAGAAAAGGAAAGAATACAAAAGCCATTAATAATAAAATGCAGTCTTATCTCTATTAATATCATTTGTTCCATAGTCTGTTCAATTCACTGAAGGAGGAGAAATTCTAGGGAAGAAGAGAGATATTTCATAAAGATAAGTGATGAATCAATCAGAAAACAGCATGATAATCCTGTTTGTGTACCTAATAACAGCATGTCCAAACATGGATCACAAATATTGACAGAATTTAAAAGCTAATTGGAAAGCTTCACAGTAATAACAAGGAGATTTTATTTAGAGTTTAACCTAGGCACGAAATACTGAGTGCCTGCAGAAGAATAACTTTTACAAACTCTATAAAATAATACTGTGCAGAAATACAAGACAGTGTATAAAATTCAAGAAATAACTACATTGTAAGCTCTGATATTTGACTGAAAATACAATTATGAACTAGAAATACAAGTCAAATAGCTTTGAAATAAGATAATAGGAGTGGGGATCAACCTATTGAAATGAAATGAAGAAAATACCTCATTTTATGAATTGAAATTAATTAACTTTCAACAGTTTTCTAAAGCTATGTCTTTATCTCTCTGAGATGGTGGCTTATATTTCATTGTAGCTGCAAATGAGCTCATAAACAAGAAACACATTCTGCCTGTGTAAAAAAAAAATTTACATTAACAATCTCCCAGCTGGTTGACATCAAATAATTGGGATTTATGATATGACAGAGGCGACCAATTTTAAATAATTTAAAGGAGAAATACCACAGATTTAAATGAAAATAAATAATTAATTGGTAATATAAATTGTATATGCATGTAGAATAATAATGTTCTGTTCTGTAATTCTTGCATCTAGCTTGATAGTTTGTAGATTAGCAGCCATTAGATTCTATGTTGAGGCTAAATCCTTTCCTTACTTTTATTACACCTCATATTTATAACTGATTATTGTTATCAAAATCATTGATAGCATTTGGTAGCTGTGTCAGAAGTTCCAGCATATTTCCACAGAACAAAGACTTAGACATTAAAAGTCAGATTTCTCAACTAAATTGACTTCAAACATACCATCATGTACAAAGCTAATGGTATATTATAGTCAAAAGACTGTTAAGTGTCCCAGCTTAAAATAGAGCAAATCAATTTTAAATCTACTATCTGATCAAATTCAGACATGAAAGCTCTTTCCTAGGAGTTCATCTTTGTATGTGGTTTTAAAATATGACCACTAGTTATTTTCTATAATGAGGGATTGAGTATGGTAAATGTCAGACTCTAAATAGCTCAAGTGTTTTCCACAGAGTTCGGTCTTTAAAAGTGCTGAAATTGTATCCTGAAATTAAATACTGTGAAGATTCTGCAGCAGTGATAGCAAGTTCAGGCTATTCAAGACTCCACATACATTACTTGGGCAAGTCCTTTGAAATCTTAGAAAATGCTGTTTAGTACTTGTATAGATAGTATACATAGTATGTTTCAGTGTGACAGCAAAATTTTGTATTGATTGTTTATAGTCAATCTGTAGTTAGTTTATGGTCATGACTTTCACTAATTTTGAATGTAGAATTCTGAAATCAGGAGGTACATTTTTAGAGTCAACAAATTCAAGTGGATGGAGTATACAAATTGGAAATGCATGCAATTTCTTTTGTTCATTTTATAAAAAATGTGTGATTTGATACATAATATTTTTATCACAACTTTCCACCTTATTCTATTTGGTATTTACAGATAATTGTGAATAAAGTAAATTTTTATTATTTACAGGTAATTATGAATGAAAGAAATAATCACTTGTATGTACTTGGCAACAATGACCTCTATAAAACATTAATCCATTTTCTTTCCTGAGTGAACTATATGTGTCACAAGAATTGCTGCATATTCTTCAAACATTTGTTTTTCATTTTAGTAAAAATATCTGAGAACTGTGATAGTAGTTGCTTATTCAATACTTCCTCCTAGTAGTTGCACTCAGAATTCAATTGTATGATTAGATAAACTGATTTTCTTGTAATATTTAAATTACTTTCTTAAGAAGTGTGCATATGCCTTAATAAATATTTCCTGACTGTGTAGCCTGTTCAATTAGATGGCAATATACATTAAGTAACACATATGAAAATTTAACCATGCCTTCAGATATAAAATGTGTTTAAAGAAAATGAAATTCTTGATTGGCAAAGTAATTGTGCAGTCATTATATCTTAGGAATATTGTTTAAAATTATTTATTGATAAATATGCAATTTTGGATCACTATAATCATTTTTTTCAAAATTTTAAAAATACAGGAATGACATTTCTTTACTTGTTATATTTCTTTGGGATACCATTAGACTATCTAATGACCACTGTAGATCAATATATAATGTTGTTAAGTCTTTTAATATATGAGTAGATGAATTTACTGATTTCTTTATCAAAGCATTTAATACTTTGGGGTAAGTGTTCAGATAAACTCTCTTTGATGTTTTCTCTACTGTCACAGGCTCTCAGTCCTGTTCAGAAAAATTTCAAGTTTGCTTTCAGTAGTTTGCATGTTATGTATAACACAGGTGCTAGAATTATAGATGGAAGATCTGGGAATCTAATACATAGAATTCAAGTCATGAGATTTAACAAATTGCATATTTCATTGAATCTGAAGTAGTTCTAAGGAATTTATTATGTCTTAAATTTAATTAGTGTATACATGACCCTTCTAGATGCAGATTCTAAGCAATAGAATAGAAACGACCCTGGCATTCATATATTTAATTAGCTTTCATGTATCAAAGATGTGACTTGAGACTGAAGGAATTATATTTACTTTATACATTTCTCTATGTCTGGCCTTTAGTATCCTATGTTCTTCTCTCATTGCCTATCTCCTTCCCTGGTTTTCTCATTAGCTATCTTTCATGATAGATTTCCCCAAATACAAGATTATTCATTTTTTTGCCTGATACTGATCTTAATAAAATTATAGTCATTAGCTCTATGTATAGACAAAAAACTTTTACATATTAGTTTTTTCTGAATTGCCATCAGAATTATTTTCTATTGTGTCATATTAGTTTTGACTATATAAAAACAATCTTACATAGGTACCATAAGTAAAATTATTATTGTCTAATTACATAAAGATTCCCATAATATTAAAATTTAATAGAGAATTCTCCTACCTGTTGGAACAAATGATGATAATTAAAAAATATTTTTGCTTAAAATGAAAGCAAATGTAGTATATATTATAACAAAACCTTTTAAACAATTTTTAAGAGAAATGCTTCAAATGATGCAATTGAGTTCTTCAGTGTTAGCTACTATTAAATAGGATATTTATTAAGCAAAAAAGGTAACATTTAAAACTATAATATTCAAGTGTTATGAAGTGTATTATTTAGAATTTATGTTTAAACTTCTCATTTTAGAGACACTTTAGATTTTTTTCAGCTGTAGTTAAAAATAAGATTTGATACAAATATATTACTAAACACGCCCCATCGAGCTTAAGTCACATTCCATTCCCATTCTTTGGCTGAAAACTTTATTCTGTTTCTATGTACAACTTCACTTCTTCACCACATACAAGTGCATGCTGAAAAACAAGTTGAGCGAAATACTTTTCTAGATGCTAGAATATGCACAAACTGGTACCAGCAGTAAATCAAATACTAGAGTGCCACACAGATAATTTCAAAATGCCATATATTGTTCTCTCAATGTCTATGACAAGTTTTTAAATATAAAATGCTTTTGGAAATTCTTTGTACATAAATTAATGTTGTGATACTTTTACTTTATCTGCATTTGTTTATTTATCTAATGATCATGTTCTTTTAATGAGGAGCTTAGTTTTCTGTGTCTATCTATCTATGCACACCGTGTGACAACCATCACTCTCATTAGTTTGGTTATCACTTGATAATCAATGTGTACAACTGTGGTATCCACAGACAACACACTAAGGAAAGAATTTTAAGTTCACATTAGAGTTATTACACATTATTTGCATAAGTGCCAACATGTTAACAAATATTTCTCAATTGACCTAAAATACATATCTATTAAAACATACAATTATTCATTGTTTTATGATTTTCAGGCAGTTTTATTGCCCTTGTGTAATCTATATCTTAGTGAGTCAAATAGTGTACAAGTAGATAGTACAATTTTTACAAAGTAAAAATTATCATGAAATCATATAATTCAAAGCATGTAAAATGAAAATTTTATGGAAGTTCTATTTCAGATATGTCAAAGAAAGACAAGAGAGCCTCGTGAAAGGAGGGAGTGACTCATACTGTATCTGCTAAAACCAGTTCAGTAAGAGCATAAAACAAAGGAAATGTCCTTCAGGGGCACTGGTGAGGTGACTGCAGTCAACAAGAAGCATGGAAGGGAAGAGTCTATAGAGTTGTTAGGGATAGTTTCACATCTGATGAAATTCCATGCAATGAATTTGTGAAGGGAGAAACAACCTTTGGCTTAAATATCAAAAGAATTATTAAGACTGTTAAATAAATACTGAATGCAGAGGGATCAGCAAGGTGGCATTTATCACAACTGTGATGAGAAAGAATTATGACTCCAACCAACATGGCAGCTATGAAAGTGCTGGAAACTTTCCAGGTGGCCAAATTTCTAATGTTTTGATTGAGACGGCAGACAAAGAAAGGAACTTACAATTTTCTTTGAATTTATTTTGTGCCTTAAAACGAATTTAAGTTTATGAAATGCCAATTTATTCAAATGAATGTCATTGGTGAGATAACTTATAAAAGATTTGATTTCCGTAAAATATTCGTCATAAAAGCTGAAAATACTGTAGAGTTTGTTACCTCTCTCTCTCTCTCTCTCTGTGTGTGTGTGTGTGTTTAATGAGGATTTTGCTACTAGCACTTTCTTACAAAGATGCTCAAAGCACAAATAATTCTTACAGTGGGAGGAAATTACATTGTTTATTAATGTTGCTCCTAACAGAGCTTTCTGACAGCCTTGGAAATAGGTATTGCCAAGTGACTTTAGCCAATGAGATGTGAAAGCAAACTTCTGTGCCAATTTATTACTTTCAACTCTTATGTCTGCCAGGAGATCTAATGATGCTGGAGATGAGAGATAACTGCTTCCCTGAGTTAAACTGGTAGGAAACAGAATCTTCAGACTGCCCATGCATGGACAGGTTTTCTGAGCAGTAAAGTAATCTATGAGATTTTGGAGTTGTTACTGGAGTTCCAATTATCATTTCCTAGCCAATAAGTCATAAATATTCTAAAATTTGTCACATTAGCAAGTTGGAAAAATAACCATTTTTGTTTTGCTTTCTTCTTGCATTTAAATCATTTGCTTTGATTGGAATAATGCAGTGAACAAGCCATTTGGAAAAGTAATTGGGAAATATGATTTATAGATTTTTTTTTACCTTTAAGGTAGAAATGAGGCATAAAGGATGCATAAAGTGTGAAACTGAGAGAAAAGAGTCACTGTTTGGCATTATGTAGCAGTTTGCTAATTCTTCCAAAGAGAACGATCATCCTTCTTCCAAATCCATAGATCTATTTTTGTGCAAAACAAAATCTGTACTCTCTTATGAAAAGAATATCAAAATCTTCAGCCATCAAACCTATCTTCTGATGACATCAATCTGTTGTCTAACTTATTTTCCATAAATATGATGACATCATTTCTTTCTAAGTCTAATTATTTTTGAATACCCATCTCAAAAGGCCAGTTTCCTCAAAGTTTTTCTGATTCAGTAGTTTGTCAGTGTTCTATCAGGAAAACAGAAACTAATTTGGAAATTGGAATTGAGATCCTTTAATTTAGGAAAGGCATTTTTTTGAAAAAGTGATTGAGGAATAGTAGGAGCAAATAGGGCTAGGCCAGGTTCCCAAATGATGGATAACTACAGGAAGTTATAATTGTTCTCAGTCATTTAGCAGTTTACCTTCAATTTCACTTGGGAAGTGTATCTGTTTATATATTGACAATCATGTGTCATTTCAGCAAGTCAATTTTTGTTTGCGTGAGATACACTTGTGTGTCTATTTGTTTTATATTGACTATTTTTCATACTTTTTAATTTAGAAGGTTGTATTTATGTTTGGTGTTCATTTGTAGTAAAATCTAATTATAAATTATGGTTATTTTCTTTTACAAATTCATGTTTATTTGTTAAAAGTAGCCTAAACTTTTGTGCTGCAATCTATATAAATTGTTATGCAAGTACATTAGATATAATTTCTTTACTTCCCGAGAACTCTGTGCTATTCTTTTGCAATATCAAACAAATATGTTTAAATTATTGAGACTGAGTAGGAAGGAAGCATCAAAAGATCTGCAAAAGAAAAAGCTAAAATATAGAGAAAAAACAATATATCAAAAAGGAAAAGTCTATGTTATGAAAAGGAAAGAGAAACAAGATATCTCTGTTTTTATTCAGTTCTGTAATTTTTTTCAGATATTTTGTCTCCTTGGTCTATTTCTTTGTGACAATGGAGTGATACATTCCTCCATTACAATTTTGTTTTTTGGTTATTTTATTTTTCATTTCTGTTAATATTTGTCTTAGATAGCTCCCGTAGTTGGTGCATTCATATGATCATTATCTTATCCTCTTGAAGTTTTCCCCTAACAAGTATGTAGCAATCTTTTTTATCTCTTTTGATCATTCTTGGTTTGAAGTTCACATTTTGTGGGTTCCTGTCACATGGAGTATTGTATTCCAGCCTTTAACTATCAGTCTATATGTTCTCTTTTGAGTTAAGTGTTTTTCTTGTATACAGTATATTGTTGGATTTTGTTTCTTATTCTATTCTGCCAGTCTGTTTCTTTTAATTGGTGAATTGAGACCATTTACATTAATGTTTATAACAGATATGTATTGGCTTACATTTGTTTTGTTATCTTCCTGCTGTTGGTTTTCTACTTTTCCATTCCGATTAATTGCTTGCCCCTGCCTGATGGTTTCTTTCTGTTGCTGTCCTGGAACTGTGATCGTTTTATTTCTTTCTAGAGTATCTTTCAGTACTCTTTGTAGGGTTGGTCATGAATTTCTTCAGTTGTTCATGGAATTATGTTAACTCTCCATTAATTTTGAAAGATGGTTTTGCAGGGTACATCAATCTGGGTTGGAAGCTGTTTTCTTTCAGAATGGGAAATACTTAAGTCCAAGCTCGTCTTGATTGATGGTTTGCATTGAGAAGTCTCCTATGTTTCTGATGGGGTTTCTTTATATTTGAATTGTTTCTTTTATTTAACAGCTTTTAATATTCTGTGCTTGTGCTAAATTTCTAGAATCTTCATTATTATATGTCAGTGTAGATTTAGTTTGAAGCTCTATATGGCTCATTTATCTATATTTCAGATTCTTTTCCTTGGAAATTTTTCTGTTATTACTACTGCAAGTACTCTTTTTTTTAATGTTGTTCATGTGGACTCCTGCTTTTTTTGGTTTATAGCTATCAGTTGTATATTGTTTTGCTTTGCATCAACTTGCAGACATTGAATTGTCATTTCTTGTTTCCTTGTTATTTTTAAGAGATCTTTCTTTTTGTCATTGCAAGGCGAAATTCTGTCTTCAAGGTCTGAAAGTTTGTATTCAAGCATTTTCACAGTTTTCCAGGGAATTTTTAGTTTCCTGAATATCTCTTTGGATCTATTTCATGGATTCTAATTCTTTCTTATATTGTTTATTTGATGTTTCCATCATTTTCCTATGTTCTTGTATTTTTTATTTGTTTCTTCTTTAGATATGCACAGTGAATCTCTCATTATTCTTGTCATTTCTTTGTTTGCCTGAGAGATTATTTTTGATCTGATTTACTCTACAGTTTCATGGTTTCATGAGGTTATTTCTTTACTTCAGTTGCTATCATTTCAGAAATTTCTTCTTTCATGGGCCTTTGGATTTGTTCTGGGTCAGCTGAGATTTCATTTTGCTCTTTTGTCTTGACATTTGCTATTTCAAAACCTTTTATTTGTTTTGTTTTCTGTGATGATTCTTGTGAGTTTCATTTTGTTTTCTGTGATGGTCCTTGTGAGTTTTGGTGGTAGGTAACAATATCACTAGTATAAAGCCCTCTCTAGGGAATGTCTTTTCTTCAGGGATCTCTCCTGTGCATCGAATACTCTTGGTTAGTGTCTATCTCAAGATACTACATTTTCAATTAATTTAGAGTAGAATGTTAATTTCTGTTTAGCTCTGTTTCCAATCTCTTGTTGTAGGGCTGTGGTGAGGTTATTAAGCCCAAGTTTTGAGGTTATTAAGCCCAAGTTTCCCAATATTGTTACACAAGGGTGTACTGCCCCAATTTAACATTGCTATGTCTACCATCATGGCTCGGGGGCAATTCTTTCCAGAGACATTGTCAGAATTCACAACAATATTTTGTAGCCCTTGATATTTTCCAATCTGTTGCTAGGGTTTCACATCAGTAGAAACTAACATTAAGTCATCCAACAAGATATTCTAGGAAATACTCTTCCCAGAAGAAAGGCAAATTGGTTTTAAATGCGTTGTTGGATACTAACATTAGACACTGCTATATATGAAGAAAATAAAAAAACAGCATACTAAATTACAGATCCAACTCATCATATGTAAGTAAGTGTCTAAAATGCAGTGGAAAAGTGAGAAATTGGACTAAAATCTAAGTTATTTCTCTGTAGATACCACATAACTAGGATAAAACCTGGGGCATAATTATAAACAGAGAAGAAAATTTTTGCAAGTATACAATTCTGGAATGAATCAAATGGTAATTTTTTAGTGTTTATTTTTAATGTAGATCAGAAGATAACATATTTGCCAAGGATATAACTCAGTGGCATAAGTGCTTACCTGGCAAGTGAATTTGATTCCTGGTACAAAAAAGATGATAACCCATTTTTTCCTGAATCAGTGACCTAAATAGAAGAAAAATTAATGTTGTAGAAGAGAGAGAAGAAAATTTCAGGAGGTAAATCCTCACTCTATTGATATAGTTTGAAATCAAGTACATACAGAAGAGTTTACCTACTACAAGATAGCAGTAGTTTCGTATCTAACAATATACATGCATATACTATATATATACCATATGTATACTATATATATATATATAGAGAGAGAGAGAGAGAGTGTATGTGTATGTGTGCTTGTATATATACATACATGCTACAAATATATTTGTTTTTGTATACAAAAATATATTTGTTTTTGTATACAAATATATTTGTACAAATATCTTTGGGTATGTAAATATATGGCACCTTTTGATTACTTTCCATTGTTATTTAAAGAAACATGAGAGAAAGTAATGCTTTCATATTCAGAATCAGGAGACTAACTACTAACACTGTGGTTTTCAGCAGTTCTAGTTTCTTAGCTAGATCTCTATATTCTCTTAGCGAATATTAAAAATCTTTTTTTAGTACATATTTGCAGTTCATGATGTTCACATGCTTTGTGTGGATTTGGTATGTGTACATAACATATCTCAATTCATTTTTTCATACTCTTTTCCTTTCTTTCCTCCTCCATCTCTTGATCCCTTTCCCATTAGAGAAAGATCTATCTCCCAACTTACTATTATGCATCTTTCATTATGTCCTTTATTTATATTATGTTTCTCATGTAAGAGTAGCCACAGAATTGGAAAAAGTAATTGTGGAACTGTGATTGAGAGTAAAAACAAGAACAAGCAATAAGAAACTAAAATACTACCATAGGACCTTGTCTATAAATAAAACCAAATTCAGTTCTCTGTGTAAGTTATAAAAATATAGAATGGTATTAATAATTTTTGGTTGAAGGGCATTGACATGAGAACTTCTTGGTTAAGGTTAAGTAGAAGGTAGTTTTTCAAAGTTTCTGGAGTGAATAGTGAATCTATAAATCACACAAAAGAATGAGATTATCATCTTTGGTTCTAGAAAAGTAGTTTTAAGTATTGCATAAAATGCCCTAAAGTTTAAAACAGAAATTGAAACCTGGGCTGTTTTATTTATTATACTGACAAATGTTAGAGTACCATAATTTTTCATCCAGGAGAATTTGATTATTAATTTACTTCAGTCCTATAAAAATAATTTTAAGGATATCAGATAAAACTGTAAAGTTAGAATTTTCAAACATAGTTGAAATTTGAGTTGTATGTATTTACTATAACAAATTTTAGAGCATTATCCTAGGGGTGTATGCTGGAGGAAAAACTCAATGAAAGTAGGGTTAGAGAACTAATTATACAGGGATTTGTATGGCTTATTTAAAGAGATAATATGATTTTGAAGAATGTTACTCATTGCAGTGATAGAGTTAATATCGTTAAGACACCTGTTAAAATTATCCCTTAAAAACAGAAAATGAATAGAAAGATTGCACAAGGAGATCTAGAAGGATACAGTCTGATAACATGAACTTAGATGAAGCTAATTTGGTCAAGAGATGCTTTTTTTTTGTACAAAGGATTGAATTCAAAATCTTGCATTTATCAGGGCAAGCTCTTAAGTCACTGAACTAAATCCCCAGCACTAGATGAAGCTAATTTGGAGGGAGGACTTGACAGAATAGATTAGATTCATGGCAATCTGAAAATAGTAATTTATAGAAAGTTTTCCATAATAAAAATTTAAAGGAGACACTATCTTCAAGAACTATCAGGAATGAGTGACTTCAGAAAAGAGCCAATGTCAGATCACAGGAGGAAGGTGAGCAGAGTGTGCAGGAAGTGTTTCACATACAGAGGTTGAAGTACCATGATGATGGTTCTTGAGTTCCAGGAACATAATGAAAGAATATGAAGTTTATGACTGGTTTTTAAGGGATATAAATCTACTTCTGGAATATATAAAATCATTGAGGATTAGAATCCACATTTTAGGGACCAGCAGGAAAAGGTTATCTTTCTACTTATGCCTAAAATATCAGCTAATTGAGGCAATCCTGTTGACCTTTAGATAGCAGATGGCCAGTTCTCATTGAATCTCCTCTGAGAATTTGTATCCTTAAAATTTTAGCATAATGTGATCAAAATATTGGGGAAGTGAGAACAAGTTTCATCACACAAGAAGCAATTCTCAAGTGCCTTGAAGGTTTTACTGAGTGCTGAACAGATCTCCAATACAGTGTACAAGGTGAAATATTAGGAAAATCAGGCTTTAGGAAATTACTGAAGCAATGGTGAAATGAAAATCTGTGCTGTATTGGCATTCTGCACCTACTTCAAGCAAAGAGATTATGGTTCTCTCAGAAAAAACAGGTCTTTTACAAATATGAAGTTGGACTAAAAATATAAATCCCACAATACAAGTATAACATCGAAGAGAGAACACTGTAAAAAATATGCATAAAATTTTAAATTCTCCACACATAGTACATAAAAATGTTTAAACTGGTTGTTTTTACGACATTTGAATCAGATCTGAAACCATTGTAAGGCATTTGAAATAATGAATTTATTAGGTAATCAGAATTCAAATTTGCCAAACTGATTATAACAGTGCTTTCTTTGTTTAAAATTGGTTATGTACAACTCTTAAAATATTGTCTGTCCTAAAGGTATCACATAAATGCTTAAAACAGAATTAACTAAAATAATTAAAACAATTGTCTTTATTAAACCAGAATCTATATACAGAAGTCAAAATTTGTGCAAACATACAATTTTTGTGGAGATCTGTGCCCTTATTTTGCACGAATGTGTTGTAGGAGAATGTGGTAGTGTTTGTTACAGCCTTGAAACCTAATTTCTAAGTTGCTGATAACAATTAATATTTCTTTGGAATTGGGTCTAAGTTCCATTATTAGAGGCAAGGCACTTCTTCACAGCAGTGGACACAGTTTAATAACACTGATGGAAACAAGAGAGGTTACGCTGAGGCAGAAATAAGTGACATCCGTAATATTTGAAATGATCACTGTTACCCAGCACGGCAAGCTTTTATATTTTTTTTCTTTTCTTACAGTACGTTTCCTTCATATCTTATATAATAGTCTGCTATGAAGTTACTTCCAGGAACACGATACAGATTCAATCAATTTGGAAGGACGCAGTACTATCATTCCCATAAGTGTTCATGCACATCCAAGAATGAGTAAGAGGTGTGGCACTGCCTTCAGACGCTGGGTTGACATGCACATTTGGAGGACAATAGTCCTAGTGCACAGTTGTCAATTATAAAAATGTTTGAAAATAGTGACTTTTCTATTTTTGAAAATACTTCAAATACATGGCTACTATATCTGATACGTTTCGATCATAGACCTGTAATTTCCTCTATAAACTCCAAATGAAAAGCTATGAAACAGATAAAACTGATATATTTGCTATCTGATACTTTAGGATGGTGTTTAATTAAAATGTATTTAGGAACAAGGAAATTAATTTTGTACCATCAACAATACCAAATGTCAGATGAGCAAAGAAAATCATTAAGAACATTGCTAAGACTATTGTCACCCCATTTTAATTATCATTTCTAGGAACTTTTGCCTTTCTGTGGCCCTACATACCTGCTTTTCATTTGAGGAACTGATACTAAGTTACACTTACTTATGAATGTGTTGATGTTCTCAGAATAAAACTTTTCTTCATTTATCATGTCAAAAAATATCAATTTTCTTTTAATCTTAAAATTCCAAATAACTTCAGTTATGTGTTCATAAGAAAATTTCATGTAGCTATAATTCTTGCTATTTTGGTATTTTTGTGAGGACAATTTCTAACATAATGGAAGTTTTGTGTGCATAGGACATTTGGCTTTCATTTATTTGTCTAAAAGAACTAAGAACACTCAGGTTGCATTTCAATTTTATAATTGAATATATGCTGAAAAATTCCAAAAGTTGATTGCTTACTATTCTGATATGTTTTTGTATTTATTTTCAGTTGAAATTTTTTAGCTAATTCTTAGAGATGAGACTGAAGGGAAAAGGAGACAATTTATTCATCAAGTATTAGATCAAATTGCACAGAGAAAGTATAATTGAAGGGTCAATCTTCAAGTTTATGACTTTTATTTTCTTCTCTGTTATATTTTAGAATAATGTTATTCTCCTTTAAACAATAAAACACTATTTTACTGGCTAAATAAACATTTTTGTAACAAGTGTGTGTGGGGTAAGAGTAAGAACAATTTAATTTCTCAGAGGCACTTAACTAACATCTCTAAGCTTACCAGCAGAAATTTAATCTATGATTATACATGAACTGGTACATGGTCCAGGAGATGGTCTGTTTCTACTGACTGTGCTCAATTCTTGCAAGAATCAAGGTAAAGAGAGACAGAATTACCAGTACAAAAGCTAAGTTCACACCTTCAGTTAGGTGTGGTCAGTTTTCTACTAGTAGTTTGGACCATGGGAGAGAATAGATGCCAGCTTCCATGGGAAATAATGTCACCAGAAAATCTATTCATTTATTTTAACACCCACATGTATTAAACACACAAATGCACATATACACACATGCACACATATGCCCTTGCACATGCACATACACAATGATGTATACTTTACACCATTGCTTCTTAAATCTTTTAAAACTGGATCTCACATATAGGTTATGAACCAACATTTTATAAATCTTGCACAAGGAAAAGTATTCCCAAAAATATTACAGTGAAATCTTTTAAGCCTTAAAATTTTAAGTCATTAAAAAACATAAAATTAAAATATGCTGATATGATTTTAAGATCACATCCATCACTGCATTACATACCAAGGGTGTGGGAAGCCTGAATGCAGTTTATTTGCTCTTTCCCTTTTTAATTTGTGAGTTCTTATCTCCTCCCTCTTTTGCATTCCTCATAGATTAGATTCTGTAACTCCGATTCCATAACGTATTGCCATGAGTTTTTGATTACAGACATTAGCAGGTTAAATGAACTTATATAAAATTTAAATGATCAAATAGCATGTCAGTAAATTAGGTTTTTAATACAAATACTAAAGGTATTTGCAGTGGAAGATATTTTTTAATCTAACCACATATAAATAAAAGTTGTCAGATAAAATCTATGCATCTAAGATGACATTTGGCAAAGTTACAAAATTTGTAACATAAAAAAAGAAGCAGAATGGAAGAGGAGTTTTAAGTCTTCAGCATATAGATTTAGTTCAAAGCTAGAAATGGCAAAGAACGTTTATTAATTACACTGGAAAGGACCCAAAATTGTAGATATTAATAGGCATATATTACTTCACCTGCCTAGAAAAATAACTTCGCTACAAAAAAATGAAGACGTTAATGGAACATGTTAATTTGTAATATTATTGTATGTACTTAGGATAAAATGTTTGGAGAGGGAGCAAATGTTCCCTGCTGCAGGATTAAGCAGTGGCGATAAAACTATATAGCATTATTTTCTGGAAAGGGATATGAATACTTGGCAAGCTTAGCATTTTCTCCAGTGTTATATAGGGCCTAGTACATTTTAAGACACTGATTAATGTTCTTTGCTTTTCTATGGAGTCTAACAAAAAAATCAACATGCAGTATGTATATGTATCAAGTCCCCATGATGAATATATTTGTTATATACCATACATGTATCCTAATAAAAAAGAGAAAAGCTAATAGGTAAGACAAATTTATAGAATGTTCTTTATTTGATGAAGGTTTGTAGACCTAAAAATTCTTGAAAACTAAATATTTAGCATAACATTACAAACAGTTTTCCAGGTCAAAAGATTTAATATCATTTGACACATTTATTGTAAGGGGGAATTGTCACACAGTGTAGACCCACCAAATCCTCCAGGTGTGTTGTGCTGCCCCTCCACGTCACTCCCCACCTCCCTAACGTAGTGCTATCACACTCATTTCAATGCAATACCTATGGTAATAGGAACGCTGCTTTTGTGAAATTAAAATAACTGCCCAGTAAGAAAGGTTTTAATGATGCCAATGAGTCTTTTATACCCAGTGTGAATTCTAATTCATTATCAGAGGGAGAGGAAGGAAAGAATATTTTATAAGCTATCGTTACTCTAATGAAGTGGTGTATTTTCCTCAGTGAATGTACTAAGAGAAAATGCTTATTCTTATTTTCCCATAAAATCATCTTTGCAAAGTAACACTGGTTTTTACTCATTCTAAAAGAAAGAAAATTCACTTCCTTTTGTTTTTGTTGTGTGAGTCTAGCAGCAGACATAAGCTTAGGCATAACTCCTTTCCTCATCTGTCAAATAATCTGAAACACTGACTGATTAATCTTTGGACAAACTAACACTTGTTATCTTTGCAAAGCACCTAACTGCCAACGCTATCAGCACTAGGTTTTCTAGTGCTCTATTGTACTTAACTAGATTAAGCTAATATGAATTTTCTACTTACTGTCTACCTAGCAGAAGGGTGTGTGCCAGGCCACACCATCCCAAAGATTTACACTCTCTCTGAACATACTGTCATAGCTCTATGTCTAAAGATTTGATTTTACTTCACTTCACTTAAAATAATTCACTTTTCCCATGAAACTATGTGTTCATTATCTATAACCTATCATGTTCTTTCATGGTAAATCACACTGAGTTATCTCGCTTGCATTTCTTTGTTCTGTTGGTAAATGTGGGCATCTATTTTAATATTCTCCATTGAAGTACTAACAGACCATCTACTGCTGAAATTATAAAGACCCCACAGTGACAAAGATCCTCTGATGGATCAAAATTTTTGGGCTTCTAAAACTTTCTAAACTCCATTGTGTACTTCATTATAAAACTAAGGTTTAGTAAATGATCCTTAAGGGCAATTTACCAATGAATCCTCAATCCTATTTGATCACCAACATTTTATGAGGTTTATCATCCTCCGTCTTCTTTCAGGTGATATTTGATAGCTCTATAAGATACTTGTCAGTGTGATTTATCTAAAATCTTCTTTACTTGGATAGTTCCATCCACTGATCTTTTAGTGGATTAATTTCCACTTATTCATAATATATTCAGAGTTGAGCTCACAATGTCTCATCCTCTGCAGAATCAGTTTATAGTTTTACCTATTCCTACTGTAATGGCCCTGATGTGTCACATCTTTTTTCCTCAATAATCAATCAATAATTGTCACTTTTAAAATCTATGTTAGTAACTCCCACAAAACCAAATGTAATCAAAACAATATAAAATTCTGGAGACTCCAAACAATGGTGATTTTAAAACTATCATATTTTACTGGCAAATGTATTTACATTAGGATACTTTTCAAAGTATATCTATTAGTTTAACATAAATTTTATTTAAATTCCTTCAGGGGAAACTTTTTCCCATTGTCAGTCTTCATAACTGTGAGTTAGCCAGCACCATTCTTCGTATCACTAATGGTAATGACTGACTTAATGTTGATTGTGTGATTCAAGCCAAAGGAGAAAACTCAATCCAGACATTTGGGCTGGACCTGTGAGGAATGAAGCATTGTCTTTTAGCAAGGTTTGCCCAACTGGTAAAATCAAATCTTTTCCTTGCCAAGAATGGCCTCCATCAAAATGGAGCCAATGTAAAGAAATGAAGACTGAGCAAGAGGTTTTTTGATACAATATTTGATTACAGAATGTAATTCATGTTTAACAGCACTCATACCACTGAAATCCAGTTATTAGACCATAAATTGTTTCACTTATTTATTTGATTTGATTTCAAGCCAGAATCTTAAACCAATTTCAAGTCCATAATCATCCAGAAATACATTTGAGGAAATTCAATTTTTCTGCACATAATCCTGGCCCAATCAAAATATGATGCACACATACACTGATCGTGGTAAATGCTCTGAATTCTCCTGATATCTTCTTTTGTACTGAACCTCAGAATTTCCAACTATGGTTTCATATAACGTCATCTTTCTGGAGCTTCCAGCTCCTTTCTTCTGTTCTCTAGATTAGGTGACTCTTTTGTGTATTACTGGCATATTAGCAGCATTTTACTTAATTTCCATCATGATTCCCTGCATGTCAGATGATAGCAATGTCTAGATTCTGTGCTTTCAAGAATATTTCTTCCTCATACTCTGATTTCAATTTCCCCTCACAAACTACTCACTGATTCCTTTAATCGTATCTTCTACTCCTATTTCAAGGTTGGTCTCCAAAATAAACAAGATTGAGCAAAATCTAACTGAATGTTGACAGTTTTATAGTTGTCTTTTTATATGTATATTAAATTCTAATAGATACTATCTGGATATTTATAAGAATTACTAATTCACAAATAGTTTGACTATCTTTAGAAATTTAGATAAGTTCCCTAACCTACTGGAGACTTCATATTCTAAACTAAAAATGGAAAGTTCTACTTAAAACTTTCTTCTTGGGGTCAAACAATTTTTGTAATTTATATACATAATGTTGCAAAATTCCTTATAAAATTAATTTTCCCGGTGTTTTAAATTTCCAATAATTCCATTTAATTATGCCTCTAAATATTATATCTTCGAAATAATATAATTTTTGAAAGTTATTGGGGTGCATTATCTTTTGGTTATAAATAATATGTATGGGAATAGGTCAACATGAACTCATAAATTTGTGCATGTAGTTATATAGATATATTATAGTATATGGAAAATAATAACCTTAATTATGTTCTTATTTAATATGTATTTGTTAACGACCTATTATGTCATGAGCTGTTATTAGGTACTGGAGGTAAAAAAATAAAATAGAATCAAATAAAGACTTCCTTCATGCAATATGCATTCTATAGGGGGAAAACAAAGTATAATACATAAATCTTGAGATACAATGAAAATAAAAAGAAAATATATTTCACACATTTTAATATAAAAATACATTTTTCCTATAGTTATCTTTGAATTATATACTTATAAAGTGTAGAAAAGTTTGGTAAAATAAGCTCATTCTCTAATTTGAAAATCTATATCAAACTTGATATAAAATATTTCTTTTTCCTAATGAAACAGAATGCTTATTAAGAAGAATTCTAAAGAATGTCTGAGAAAAAATAATAGAATATCTGAACAATGGCTCAACTACTAAAACCAAAATAATATGTCCAATAAATGGAATAAAAATGTTTGAGGTCTTTTTATTACCATAAAATGAAGTTGATACTTCAAGAACCATAACCAATTTATCAGCTTTAGGCCTGTGAAGTCAATCAAACAATACAAATATTAAGTTGTGTTTGGATCTCATTTGCTACTGACTCAGCCCATGCTCGCTCAGAATGCAGCCTGAGCATCTGTTAAGAAGATAACAATATGCGATATAGGAAAATGAGGGATTCCTTCTGTATTGTTTTTAAAATCCAATATTATTTTCATTGTTTTGTTATGCTGTGTTTTATTTGCTTTATTCAATGTTCTGTTTTGTTTTATTTTATTACGTCTAGTTGTACTGGGAGCAATTTTGAAGATGACAAGAAGCATTATGGTAGCCATTGCTGATTTCCTATTATCCTGTTTTGAAGTTCTATATCATTTTCACTGTTTTGTTTTGATTGGCTTCTGTTTTGTTTAGTTTTATTCTCTTTGGAGTACTTTAAAATGTGCTTTCATTCTTTTATTTTGATTGGCTCTATTCTGTTTTGTCTTGTTTCATTTTATTATGTCTGATGATATGGATAGCTATTTGAAGAAAACAAGAGACATTATGATAACCATTTTTGATTACCTATTGTCTCATTTTGAAGTCCTATATCCCTTTCATTGCTCTGTTCTGATTAGCTTTATTCTGTTTTGTCTTGTTTGGTTTGGTTTTATTCTCTTTAAAATAAACATAAGCATCAGCAATGTATAATTATATATATATATATAATTACATATATATTATATTATATATATACATTATTATATATATTACATTATTATATATATATAATTACATAGTGCCTAAAGAAACAAAATTTATTTGGGTCTTTGTTTTATAATTAATCATTTATTTACATTCTTTTATATATGCTCTTCCTAAAGCCAAATTAGTAGTATAATCTAAACAGAGGCAAGAAATTCTCCATCAGTGCTACTCATAACTTTTAGATAAAATTTGACAAAAAGGTTATCTTATCAGCAGTTACTCTAATGTCAATTTTTAAAAGGCACTAAATACCTTGAAAAGGGGCTAAATCAGTAACTCATGTGCTTACATAATACAAAAACAAAACCTAAGGTGATCTCACACCTCAAAATTAAAATAAGAAAACAGGCTGTAAAATTGTTAATATTGCTAACCCTAAATGAATATTCAAAGAATGCTGGTTTAAAGTGTGGTAAATTACTAGTTTCCTAACAGTTATCAGTCAGGATATGCCTTGGTTTACTGTTTACAAGTTTATAAGGGAAATAGGACCTGGCTCCAGTAAGTCACTGCTTGGGAGCCTCTTCTGCAAAACTACAAATGATGAAGAGAGATGATGAGCTTTGTGACATCTGTGAAATACGTCCTTTGAATACATCAAACAGTTTCCATTAAACAAAGTATATGCTGAATTATTTAATGTCTTCAGTAATTTCTAAGCCATGCAAAACGTTTACGCATGAAATTAATAAATCTACGTTAGACTGGGATGATCTATTATTCCAACAAAATCAGCAGTTCTTGGTACAAATAAAAGGCAGCCATCTCATCTATATCATCCTTTTCCACAAAGCTAAGGCAGGCAAAGACAACAGACACAGACAGCATTATAGTTTTGTATATGCTCTCCCGGAAGCCAAAGTGCTTCCTTGAACAATCATGTCCAAAGTTTCCTTGTTTGGTGGGCTCACCAACACTTATTCCAGAGTTATTCTTCCAAAAATGTCTTCACTACAGAAACTTATAAAAAACTGATATTCAGTTTTACAGATTCTTTTGGATGGAGGTTTGACTGTAGAGATAAAATAATGCAAGCAGATGTTTCTGGGATGTTTCTATGAAAGGTATGCTTTTTTTTAATAAAAGAATTGATTCTGGCTCCCTTTTCTGCTTGTTGTCTTGAATGTTAATAAAATACTTGGCTCTTCAGCAGTCAATTTGCTAGCATGGTTCAAGTTAGGAAATCAAAAAGATGCTGACCCACTAAACCAAAGCTAGTCAACATCAAACTCCAGCCCACATATAACTATATTGCTATATAAGAACATACCTAGCATTTAGTTAGACATTTGGCCACATTTCTGTAATCCCAGCATTCTGAGAGATGAAGGCAGGAGAGTCATAATTTGGAGTCCAGGGCAGGAAGCATAAGGAGACTCTGCTTAAAGAAAAAAAAAAAAGCCCATGAGATACAGCTGGGCACAAAGGAAGGTCCTTGGTTCATCCCTCAGTACTAAAAATGAGAAAAAATAAAAAGACTGCTCTGATTTAGTGCTGGAAGTGTGGCTTAGTGGTAGAAAACTTGCCTAATATGCATGAAATCATGTGTTCAAACCCTGTGGGATGCTCAGAGGCAGAGACAGACAGAGAATGAAATTAGGAAACTATTAAATAATTATTATAAAGAATATGTTAATTATAATGAACACTGCTTACTTTTAGGGATGTTTCCCAAATAATTATTATGAACATACATGAGTTTACTTAAACTCCTTTAGGACAATATTGTGTTTTTCAGA